>JAPYYW010001720.1:0-44567 GCA_030522545.1 Cremastinae sp. A BG-2022a
TTTTTTTCTGAATTTATATAAATTTATTTAGTGACAAAGAACATTCTCTCTAATTTTTATCATGTTCTTAACAAATTTCCTTTCCCTATACTTTTAACAAGTAAAACGTCATTTATTTTCGCGATTTTTAGCCAACCTCCTTAAGTCAATTAAAAAAAGTTGTTGCTATTTGTTTCAAGAACAATATACTCAAAATTCAAGGTCATCCAAGGTGACTTGTACTTGCTACGTATGCATGAAAATTAAAGAAAATCATAATCTTAGGATTTTTTTAAAAAACCAAAGGAAGCTTCTTTGAAGTACATTAAAAAACTATGCTGAATTTTAAGGTACTTCTATAGGTACAGTCAAATAAAAAGTTTTTATTTCAATTTATCTCCATACCATGTCGTTTTTGAGCTTAAGTCAATTAAAAAAAGTTGTTGCAAATTGTTTTAAGAACAACATAGTCAAAAATCAAGGTCATCCAAGTTGACCTGTACTTGTTACATATGTATGAAAATTAAAAAAATCATAATCTTAGGATTTAAAAAAAATCTAAAGGAAGCTTCTTTGAAGTACGATAAAGAGTTATGCTAAATTTTAAGAAGGTTCACCATGTAAAATTGAAGATATTTAGGATCGAAAATATGGCAATATTTAACACACGTGTTCTTATGAAAGAGCACTGAAAATTGGGGTTTTTAACAATAAATATCTCAATTTCTACGTGGTTAATGCTCTTAAAATTTGATACACATATCGATAACATATAAAAGAACGACTGTACCAATTTTAAACAAAATCCTAAACAATCGATAAAACGACGATAGAACTACCTTAATAGAACTACCTTAAAAACGATTAAAAAATGAATCTTGAGGGATTAGTGACAAAACAAGAGTGTTTTTGCGTGAGGTGTTAGTTCTTCGATTTTACATTCAAATTGCTAAACTGCCGGTGCTTCTTCTTGAGAAAATAATTTACATTCCCTGATAACAAGAGTCGTTGACACATTCGTGGAATCCAAACAAGCTACTGATAATAATTGTAAACTCTGAACAAACACGAGTTAAAAATTACACTGAGCATTTCCTTGACTAATAAAAGTGTTATCAGAAGCATAATGTTTTTTTAGATTATGTAATTTTTGAAGATTATTTAAGTCAAACGTCCAATTGGACACGTACCAATAGTTGGACGATATTTGCTATATTAATTTAAATGTTTTATATTTTTTTTCAATTACATCGTATAGATTATTTTTTTCCATACAAATACATGTATTTCTCGTAACGTTAATATATTAGAATGAGGTTGCTCAACCCTAGAGACAGGGTTAATTTTGCTGTTTAACTATTGGAATACCCTACATATTTATTTACTAGACCTATTTATTATTTATTTACTAGATTTATTTATTAAACTTTAAACAGTAAATTATTTAAAATCATTTGATAATTAGTATTGTATAAACAATGATCATGAAACTTTCAGTGAAACACGTTTAAAAATTTGTAACATATTATCATATAAACGTAAATCAAACATATGAAATATGGAGCAATGTTAAAATTCTGATTATTAAAAATGTCATAATTTTGAAACCTTTTAGTCAATTTTTTAAAAATTTGATGCAACCATTTTTCATAAATTTTGAAACAACATATAAAAAATTAAACCACTCGTTACTATATTGAAAATCATTCCCAATTCACCCAAATGTCCAACTATTGGGACGTGCGTTTACTGAAATATTTGTCAAAATTGTTGATAAAAATGTTAAAGCGTTGAACTTAGTTTTATTACCGGTTTAGGATAAATAGGACGACCGAAGGAATCCTTTTTGCGTGGCGGTGGTTTCACGATTGGATCTCGGGGATGATTTGGCTTCGCGAGAAAATCAACCCTTTCGGGCTGCATCGGTACTTTGCCCTTTAACGCGGACCTCCGCACAGAGTAAGGATTCTTCTTGCACGTTAGTGCCTTGGGCAACGTTCGAATACACAACTCGGCCATTCGAGGTGAAACTACCAAACAAAAATCATTATTTTATTCTCAATTAAATATTTAATAATTTTGTCAACACTAGCAACAAAATTAATAACTTTTTTGCTAGTTCTTTTAAACTATCAACAAATTACGAAGGTATTTAGCTCTTTTTTTAAACGATCAAAAGTTTATTTAATCATTTGTTCATTAAATTTTTTTTAAATTTATTATTTTTGTGCTTCCTATAAATTTAAGGTAGTTCTCTTCGTACAGTCAAATCAAGAATATTCAACTCGGTTTTTCTGATGTTCAAAGTAATTTGCGAGAATAAGTCAATAAAGAAAAGTTGTTGCAAATTAACTAAAGAACAGGATACTCTAAATTCAAGGTCATCCAAGGTCAGATATATTTGCTCCATAATTTTAAAAATTTTGAAACAATTTTATGTAAGAATTTTTTGAAAAACTAAACAAAGTTTCTTTGATGTTATATAAAAATCTATGCAAAATTTCAAAAAGCTTCACCATCTAGAAGTCAAAATATAGACGGTTGAACATCTCAACATCATACACGTGCTCTTGTAGAAGAGCACGAAAAATCATGATTTTTAACAATAAATATCTTAACTTCTACGTGGTAAAACCTTATAAAATTTCACATATTCAGATCACATCCAAGAAGATTTGTGCAAATTTTAAAGAAAATTTGTCTAAATTTATTTTTCACGAGAACTACCTTAATAATTGTTTCGCAGGATTTGACCAACGAAGCAAACCTTTTCCTTTCAACGCGGATCTCTTGATGGCGAATGGATTTTTTTTGCACGGAGAAGGTGCGAATCGCCAGGCGTTTCTGGCAGCTCTTCTCCTCGCAGCTTCCTCGTCTTCTTGCTCTTCCACTGGTTCCACTGGTTTCTTCACTGGTTCCACTGGTTCCACTGGTTTCTTCGCTGGTTCCACTGGTTCCACTGGTTCCACTTGTTCTACTGGTTCCACTTGTTCCACTGGTTCCTCTGGTTCCACTGTTTCCTCAGGCTCGAGTTTCACCTTGTCCGCAACTTCTTTTTCTTCTTCTTCCGGTTCCTTTTTCACGATCGATTCATCGACAGCCTCTTCTTCTTTCTTCTCCGCGACGCCTTCCTCAGGCTCGCCAATTATTGTCTCCTTTTCCAATTTTTCAGCAGCCTTCATCTCTCGCATTTCCGCACGTCTGAGCTTTCTTTCCTCCCTCTTAGTCTTCTCCGCCAAAGCCTGTTTTCCTCTCGTCACGCTCTCCTCGAGAATATACTTCTTCCATTTGACAGCGTTCTCGTCCTTTCGGTCTTTCAGGAATTTGTAGGATGGCAGAGACAAATACTCCATCCATGGTGTGAACTGAAATTGTACATTGTTTTTGTCATTTTTTTATTATGAAAAGAACTTTTTCAGATTGTGGCAAATTAAAATCGTGAAAATAATTCTTGGTTCAGTTATTTTATTAAAAGATGCATGGGACAGACAATCCCAGCAAAAAGTAAATTCTTTATGTTAAATTTGTAAAATCTAGAATTTGGCTTTCGCTAAAAAGACTATACGACTATACGCAATTTGATACAAAATTCAAAACTTATAATAATACTTCTTATCAGGAATAACGAATGAATGAATTAAGAAGTGATTTTCGCATTTGGTAGACTTCAAATATTTGAAAAACCGCGCTATAATCGTTTGTAGATTAAATTTCATGAAAATCAAACCTCTCAAAGTCGACAAATGGTCTTGTGTGGCCGAGATATGGTACGTTTACCCTGCCTAATAAATAATACCTAATAAGCCAAAAAAAAAATTGTTTTTTAAATTACTTCGTAGTTGAGAGCAGTTTTGTAGATTCCACCCCGAGTCTTGATCAAGCGCAATTCCCTGTCAGTTATCAAATCAGGACAGTGGGTCTCTTTTTTAATCAAGAGCAACATAGCCTTCCTTGTGAGAGGTTTCTGTTTCGTCAGGTCGCGGGTTCTCTCGAGTATGCGTTTGCAAGCCGGTGGCAATGGAATTTCTTGTCGTTTGCTTATCTCGTTCATCCTCTGGCTCGTTTTGTAATTCAGAGCCGCCCGGGACACGTCGCCCCCGTTCTTCTTCTTCTTGCCCCGCATCCTTTTTTTCTTCCCGCCTTCCGGTCGACTCGAAGGGCCCGGCTTCGCCATCGCTTCTCACAAAATTTCTTCCTCTCTTCTCTGTTCAATTTCCACCAGAGTCTTCGAAGCTCTTGCTATATTTTACGTTCATCCGTGCAGTGTTATTTCTTCAAATTTGATACTCGCTCCGAGCCACGTCTCGCGACTTTCGACTCGAATCCGGTGCACCCTGGGAGCGCCATAATTTAGAATTTGGAATTTATTGAATTTTCACGATTTTTGGGTGACCGAAAAGGAAGGAAGGTTTGTCCGGAGTGACATAATCTATAACCTAACGTAACCCCATTGAATGAAATAGGGGATGATCGTGTTTTACGACAAAAAACACGATGCCACTGTTTCTCGTCGATCGTCTCTTTTATCGTATATCTTCATCTCGTTAGAATTTTTCTACGACGCAGTAAAAAAAAATATAAATTGGTTCAACATCTTTATTTGCATGTCCTTTTTTAAGTTACGCTATTGCCATTTTTTTTCATATTTTTGTTTATGCATTTTCAACTATCGTCCGATGATAAGCGCTCTTTCGGCTTGGCCAGATTTCTTATTCGTTTTGGACACTGACTGTTGTTCTTCGCAACCATGGAAGCGTAGAGGTCCAGTTTCATGGGATTTTTTTTCGATTGCAGCAATGACTTGGCCTTGCCACGTTTTTCAGTTTCCGGACGAGGTCTCAGTACTTTCGTTCCTATTAGCTTCAATTTCTCGGCCTCGCTGGTGTACGCCTTCTTCGGCTTGGCCAATTCGTTCAGAGAATCGGATATCTGATAAGAGAGCGCTGAACGTTTCACCTGAAAAGTGTTTTTCAACATTAACATTAATTTTTAACATTAATCAAGAGATTTTTCAACATTTTTTTTTAAATCGCTTCTATAATTTTCCATTATACTCTGAATGGATCCTTTTTATCATTTTTGTTGACCCTGTCTCGAGCTATCGCCAATCTCTCGAATCTTGCCGTTTCCTCGGGTTTTTCCATTTTGCAAGCGTCCGCGAGTTTCCTTTTCGCCGGCAGACTGCTTTTTTTTCGCTAGAATTTTATTATTTCAATTATTGCGGACCGAAAGGAGAGAAATTTTGAAATTTTGAACCCTTGACCGAAACGTGTTTCTTAATGACTGATCTCACGATGCTTTTTTCTTTTTCCATAGCCAATTTATTCGTGTTGGTTTCAGTCAGCACCAAATTCAGGAATGTCGTGAATGGGCCAACTAAAAAAATAAAAATATGAAAATAAGTAGCTAAAAAAGAAAAAAAATCATGGATCCGTCAAAATTTTCCGTTCGCGTTAAAAATCCGACGATGATACGTCAGGAGAGATTCAGTGATGCGTCGTACTCATCGAATTTGCCTGTGGAAATGAACGACCATAAATCGCGTTACGAGAAGTACGAGACGAATTTTGGCTCCTGGTGCGCTCCCAGAAAAGTTCACTCGACCTCCACGTCCTCGTCAGGCAACGAAACCGACAGAGAATTGCAAGTGAAAAAATCATCCAGGAATGTCGTAAGAATTTTCCTCACACCTTTTTTTAAATTTATTTTAAACCTTCGCGTACAGATTGGGTCTATTTGATCTGACGTTAATTTAATTTTGCTACACTGAGAGAAATCACGATAGTAAATTTTACCAGAAAGTGACAACTACACTAATTATATTACAATTAAATATATTTTTATAGTTCAATATAATGTATTTAGGTTAAAATCTAAATAAAATGTAATTATTTGAATAATAATCGGTATAATTGTCACTTTTGTATAGTAAGATCTACCACTTTTCTCTCAGTGTAATGAATTAGCACTCCTTTTTGCTATGGTTTATTTATTTAAGGTAAACGTCTCAATAGTTGGACAGCTAAGGGTTTTCTCACTTTATCTTTATTTAAATAATATTCAAACGAAAAAAATCTCATTTTATTTGTTAATTTTAAATAATATTTCTAGTAAATAAATACTTGAACGTTTTAATATGTAGAATGTTCCAATAGTTGGACAGAAAATCGACTCTGTCTCTAGGCTTGAGCGAGTTTTTTCCAATAAATTAACGTTATGAAAAATACACTTCTTCGTATAGGAAAAATAATCCATACAATTCTATTGATAAAAAATAATTGAAATATAAAAAATAATATGACGAAAATTGTTCAACTATTGGAACATGTCCATCTATTGGGACGTTTACCATAGGTATAATTCAGAATTGCAAATGCTCAGGTAATAATTGAACGTAATTTTAAAAACAATTTTGTAAAACAACTTGTAATCTATCTTTGAATTTCTGATAAATTATTTATGTGGGGAGACGTTATAAAAAAATTATATTGTACGAAAGGAAAATAAACAATACAATATAAACGAAGAAGATAGCCTGAGTTAAGGTAGTTCTATAGTTTTATCGTTTTCTTAAGAATTCATTGAAAATCTGTACAAACGTCTTTGATATAACGTGCATATATGTATCAAATTTTAAGAGGATTCATACAGATCGAAATATTTATTGTTAAATATTCCAATTTTTGGTATTCTCTCATGAATCGTCTTAAAATTTAGCATAGCATTAGCTCTTTATTGTACTTCAAATAAACTTCCCTTAGTTTTTTAGTAATATAATTAGTAAAAAATCTATCTAACGATTAAAAATCGAAAAAAAGCACTAAAATACGAATACGAGTCGGAGCCGAGTATGCAAACGTTCAGCGAAATTTGACACACGTTTTCATATTACATTAAAGATGTGTAAATTTTTAAGAAAATCTGTCTCAACACGGTTTTACGATTGTACTACCTAAACTTATTAAAAAAACGTTCCTTGAAGTACGCGTGGGCTCCATATGGACCCCAATTAATGAGTTCTCGGTTTAACAAAAGAAAAAAATATTAATCCGAATAATATCGTGATTTAAATCGTGGTTCTCATACTCGTACAGAAAAATCTTCGAAAGCAGCGGCTGATGGAACATGCGAGACGTATCGAAGAGCTGTCACGACCGAGAATGATCGTCAATCAAGTGCAAAGGTTTCGCGAGAATCAATCCAAATCTTCCACGAGACAGGAGATCAAGCCCGAGATAAAGACAAGCTCCCAAACTGACTTCGTGACGATCGAGCCCGCGGTGATCACGGAGAAGCCGATACTCCGTCATAGAAGGCCAACCGATCGAATCGCCAAATTGGCCGAGCCCAAAATTCGAAAAACGATTCCTCCGAATCCACTGGGCAAAGTGGAAGAGCGTGCCCTTCTCGCAGTTGGTAAACAATTTCCCAGATATTAATCGCCACTTTTTAAGAGCTAAAAATATTGCAAAAATTTGCACGATTAGTGACAAAGCTGAAAGATAATTGGCATTAATTTTTAAAAAAATGTTTTTCGTGCAGCTTCGAAAAGAATAACGGAATTGGCAGAACCCAAATGCAGTCCAATAAAAATTTCTTCAACGGAGAAACCGAATCCTTATAGTGTTAGCCCTCGAGCTCTCAAGGCCACTTGTTCACCGATTATCGAATCCCTGGCACGTCCCAAAAAGTTTATCTCGTTGTTATCGAATTCTAAAATACGACGTTAAACTGCACTCATAGTTCTGTTCTAAAATGGCAAAAATAGTAAATTTGTCAAGATTTTTGTAAAAAGTGTAAAGATTGTATTTGTAGGATTACAAACGTTTGCACGGACGGTGATTGTTGTATGCATAAAATCATAAATATACGCACGTATATAAATCTCTATAAAAGACGATAAAGCTTAATTCTAGTTAAAACTTGTACAGTATTAAAATTGTACAGAGATAAAATGGACGGATTCGAAAAGAATTTTTAAGTTATTTAAAAAAAAAGAATAATCCACGTTTAAAAACGGTCTGGAAGTTACAGCAGTCAAGATTAACATTAAGGCACTGACTGACGCGTCGATCGCTGAGACTCGTAAATTTCATCATTTTCCTTTTGAGATTCTTAATAAGGCTCTTCAGAGTCATTTGTACTATACTACGCGTTGAACACATAAAATACGACCGATTTGATTAAATCGTAAATTCTGTATTACGGAGTCCCGAGGACGGTAAAAAAAAATAACGAAATAAAATGAATTATTTACAGTATAAAATTTTAGAAAAAGAATATGTTCCGTTCAAGTTTCACATGCTGGAAATTTTCTAGACTCCGTGAGAAATATCTTATGGAACGAGATTGAAAGTTAGCGCGACCGCAGTGACAATTACGATTATGGAATATCGCATGGCTGATGCTCCAGCCTGGCAGTCAACGACTCTTCGTGCCCTCATGAAATCGGGACCGAGATACGCGCTGAATTCTCTCTGCTCGGGCGGAAGGACGACGAGCTTCTGAGTGGCGTCTTGGAAAATGAGATCGGTGTACGGAGATGCACTGGAAAACATGTTGAAGCTGAATTCGTCCTCGTCCTTCTTCCCATAAAACTGTTGCGCGTACAAGAAGAGATTGACGTAAGCTTTCATTTCGGTCTCGTTTAAACCGTAATATCCGCCACCGCGCATGACCATGGCGTTCGCCTTGACTTTGCCGAGATTGCAATGCTCGTAATCCGTGCTCGGATTTCTCGTGCCGTTCGTGCACAAGAGCTCGAACTCTTTGGAGAACGTATTCCTCGCCCAGTACTCCTTGCGCTTTCCGTTCGTGTTCTCGTACACCGTTGTGTGCTTTACGAAAGCGACGTCGCCGCCGCCCTCGACGAGACACCGGAAGGCCCCGGTGTGCCCGTAGAATGGCTCGGAAGCGTCGCGACTGCAGTAATGGGAGCTCTCCCCGTGGCAGAGATCGCACATGTTGTCGTAAGGCACCCCAGTGTTGTATTGCGAGCTCAAAGCACCAGGTATGCAAGACTTGGTGAAATATTCCGCCGCGGCTCTTATGGAATCGCAACCGTAGCCACGAATCCACGTGTTTGACAGTAGATAAGCCATAGGGTAAACCCATCCCGCTGCGGTGTTTATGCCCGTGTGGCAAGTGTACTTGTTCTTCAGGTAAGTCAGCTCAGTTGTCGGATCGGATTCTTTGGCCACTGCAACGACGTAGTACGCAGGTTCGTTCAGGTTGTACACCTCAGCCATGAAGGGCACCTGGTTGAATCGCAATCCCGCTGTGTAAACGTCGCTCGCATCAAAAACTGCTATATCGGCTCTCCTAAAAATGATATATATCAATTAAAATTCGTCCCGTTTCACGAAACATAAATAATATTATATACGAACCCTGTATTGATATCCTGCATACATTCGAGATGGTGGTAGACACGGTGACACGCAAGCTGAGGCTTCAGCAACTGAGCATTCATGGCGTCCTGTAGAAGAATTTTTATTTTCATACGAATGTTTTTAGAGCATTTATTCGTTTGTGAAGTAGGAAGAGAAAGGGTAAAAGAAGAGTACAACGAATGGATGTCAGAGCGAATGCAGGATGAGGAAAGAAACTGTATAAAAGATAAAATAATAAAAATACTTGAAGGAGAGGTGAATATGGCAGTATTTAAATATTTTAGGGAAATTGAAAAATGTATACACGCAGAAGGAACAAGAATAATAGAGGATTAATTAAGAAGGAGAGTTAGTATAATTATATAAATAAGAACTCCACAAATATACGTTAAGGAAACGCGATAATAAGTTATGGATATTTAATTTAATGTATAAGAAAATTTTTATAGATGAATATAATGATTTCGTAACTATTTTGTAAAAACCCACTCAGGGTATGCAAATCAAACTCATCTACTATTGTTTTAGTATTTTACAACGCGAAATGAAGCACTTACTTTCATCTTGATACATTTCTTCAATTCAGCGATCGAAGTAACGCACAATGTCACCGTATTCACTGGGCAGCGTCTCACATCCATTATCGAATTCAAAGATGGCCCCAAATATTTTACGTACGATTGGTCATCATCGCGGATCGGTAGGAATCTTACAGTTGTGTCCTATGAACGTAAATTCGTTAAAAGACCATATTTCCAATATTAAGAAAAAAAAAATCATTATAACAATTCTCATTATTTACCGAAAATAATAAATTATGCTGCAATCCGTATCTGGGAGCAGATTCAAAGATATCGAACATTTCGATCGGTTGTACGTAGGGAGTACCATCTTCATGGACTTTCCTGTCGGCGACATCGTATCCATTTGCATTGTAACCCGGTTCTCGAGTTGTTTCAGGATCGCGGTTGTCGTCGTACCGGTTATCGAAATTCCCGTTGTTCCAACTGTCAAAGGCATTGTCGTATCGATTTCCATAACGATTCGCGAAAGCACCGTTAAAATTGCGATCCTCAAAGGTTGGACGGTTTTCGATTCCAGCTTGATTTCCGTAAGGGTCCGTTTCGTTGGTACCTTCGACATTTTTGCTGAATTTACGAACGGCCGCCTCCAAAAAGCGGGAGTAAATCGTTCTCGTGTTCAAGTCCGTAGCTGAAGATGTCACAATTGCTCGAGACGGTACTCTGCCCCAGTTACATCTCTCGTAATCGTCGACGCTCGCTCGCGACCCATCGGTACACAATAATTCGAACTGTTCCTTCTTGACGGAATCTATAAATATCGTGTTTAAAAATTTTTTAATTATATTTTACTATAAAGATTTTTTAATACGTAAGTAAATTGAGAAAATGTTCATACTCAGATCGAACGTAGTTGACGTCATTTCGAAAACTGTGCTGTGAACAAGGAAAGCGATTTCTCCGGCTTCGACCAAGCATCTGAACGCTCCCTCGTAATCGGCATAAGGATCGGCACTTGTGCACCTTTTGCCAGGCACTTCACCAATGCAGAGCTCGCACAATTGATCTCGATTGTCACCCAGCGGATTATAACGATCCAAGAGTGAATTCACTGCACAGCTTGGTCCAAAATATTCTATCGCAGATTTAACATGATTGTTGCAGTCCATTACTTTCAGACCACCGTGATCCATAAGCTGAAATACGTCTTTAGTGAGCCAAATCTTCCAAATAAATATTTGGGTAATTATATCGAAGTGGGACTCCACAGAAAAAATGGTCAATTTTTTTATTAATTTTATAATAATATTTCTACAAATTTTTTAATTTTTAAAATGGTGAAAAACTTTTTTGTCTTCTTTTAATTGTCTTCCCCCGTGCCAAAACAATTCATCCTACTTACCTTAGACTGCTACTTTAAAAAAAAATTTTAAACCATTTTTTCTGTGGAGCCCACTTTGATATAATTACCAATATTTGCAGCTATGATGTACGAGACGTTATTCTTACTGTTTTCATAGGAACAACCCATCCAGCTAAGGTTCCAACACCCGCAAAACAAGCCCTCGTTCCTCTGAGATGATGTAAATTAGATACGTTTGGCAGTGATCCTTTTTTTATAACAGCAACGGAATATTGGTATTTTGGCCAGCCATCTTTGGTCACGTTCCCCGGAGTTCTGTGAATTTCTTGCATTATCGGTAGCAAGCTGTGATATCTTCCAGCAGTGAACACTTCGCCAGGATCCAACGTAGTCAAATCGGCTTCTTGATTGTCCAATTGTGTCATACACGCTTCTTTATTGAATTCTAACAGACACGTCAGCGAAACGTAGAACCGTCCAAAATATTCTTTTTCTTTGTCGACTGCATTCTTGAAAACATTACATTTGTCCTGTTCTGCTTTGGAAGTGGTGCACCAAACTAAAGTGTTGTTTTTTTGCTGTCCTGGAAAGTATCCCGACAAATGTTTATAAAAATATGGATCTGAAAACTGTCGATTCGAGTAACGATCGTCCCATGAGCGTTGATCCGAATAACGTTGCCCTGAAAAAGAAAAATCAGAATATTAAAAATACGAGTACGAAACAACTACATTTAAAAATAATTCTTCGAATATTTTCATTTATCGAGGAGTAAAAAATTTCGACGATGCGGTAAAACGCCACGCCCATTCACGACCCCTCGCCTATTTTTATTTGACAAAATATTGTTTCTAAATTTAAAATACGAGCGATTTTTTTTCTTAAATATCCAAAGTAACTTTTAATCTCTTTCATTGAAATTCGAATGGTTTAAAAAATAAACTGGTGTAACTTTGGGGAGGACGCTGTTCAATCACAACATTCACATTCCGTCAATTTGCACTCCGAAAAACACTTTATTTATGAACATTACCGTTCGCCGTGTGGAAGTATTCGCCGATCGCTATCGTCAGTATTATGACGATAGCTGAGAATCGCATCATTCTTGTGCCAATTTTTGTTGAACTTCGGTTTTTTTCAAAATAATTCCAATGAAAAAAGAAGCCTACTCGTTCAAAGCTCTTCAGCCCATCACACAGCGAACGGGCGTGGGCTCTTGCCACATACGATTCGTTGGTGTGAATCACCAATTCAAAGCGCGTTCCACTTATCGTCCAAACGTTCGCAAAGACCCAAAACCAATGTGACAAGGATAGGACTGAGGCTTTGTGGGCGATAAGTGGAATTTGCCTTCAAATTGCGGAATGACATGCTGGTGACGTCTGACGTTACTCTGATAAACTTACTCTTGGCAAATTCCACTTATCGCCCACAAAGCCTTTTTTATATTCTTGTTACATTGGTTTTGGGTCTTTGCGGACGTTTTGGACGATAAGTGGAACGTGCTCTCTAATTCATATAAAACTTACTTAAATTTCAGGCTTTTTCTTTTCGAAAAATGATATTTTTGAAAAAAAAAGAAGTGCAAATTGTTTTTTGAAATGGAATTTTAAAAAAGTAATAAAATTCTTGTTTCTCGTAATCTCAGAATTTGTTTTTCGCGTCTCGGGACTCTGCATCGGGTAAAATAGTTTTCTATCAATCGAGAAAAGGATAAGAGAGATGGATCTCATTTTTCGAATACGAGATACGCAAGTTATTTACAAAAAAAGAAGCACTGAAGCGAGAGCTGTAACAAAAAATGCCGGTTATAACGCGATTGCAAAAATATGCTCTTATCGGAATCGGAACGTTAGGCGGAGCGGTACTTTTTTATACGACTACTTACAGTGATAAAGAATTGCCTAAAGTCAGCAATTCTTGGACGACAAACTTTACACCTTCCGTCAAATGGGACTCTAACTGGGATAGGTTAGAATATTTTGTTTTTTTCAATGAGTAACTTGTGAAATGCCCACGTAAAAAAAAAAAATTATTTCAGACGAGAGCCAGCATCCTTGATAAAACCTTCAAAAATCAACAACGAGTCCGATGAAAATAAGATCAATGAAGCCCTTGAGGAAAAGAAGTCGAAAGCTACCAGGCACTTGATTCTCATTCGGCATGGCCAATACAACCTTGATGGAAGGACCGACGAAGAGAGAATACTCACAAAACTTGGTAACCTTGTGCCGAGTTGAATTTAGGGTCGGAACACACGATGCGTTTAATCAACGTAACGCTCCTGCAATTATGAAGTTGTGTACCGTAAAGACTATAATCACAGATGAATAATATTTTTAAAAACCCACAGCTACTGCGTGAATTTAATGCATGAGTGGACCGGCCCTTATTCTAGCGATAAATGTTTCTAATGACCGATTTATTTATCTTCCATTAAAAGGTAGACTTCAGGCTGAATCCACAGGTGCAAGACTTGCAGAGTTGAGTTTGCCGTATACTGAGATAGTGAGATCAACAATGAGCCGAGCTCAGGAGACTTCCAAAATTATTGAGAAATTCTTACCAGGGGTTCAAGCTATAGATGACAGTATGCTCATCGAAGGAGCTCCAATTCCACCTGAACCGCCAATTGGTCACTGGAGATCAGAACGATATGTGAGTGATGCGTTTTATTTTTTTAATTTATGCAATGCTTAAAATTAATGGTTCCTGAATAAGTAATCATTAAGGAGGACAATCCATTTACATAGCAAAAAATTAGTTGTTTTTACTGTAATTTTTAAATGGTGATTAAGTAATCTCATAATTTTGAATTTTTTACATTATTTTGAAGCATTGAAAAAAATTTATTTTCATTTAGGCCTTTTTTTCTGTGGTATTGAAGAAAGCTGCATTTTTGTAATTTTTTTATGGATCTGAAATAGAAATTTCAAAGATTTTTCGATTTTAGAAATATGTACGTGAAGAATAAACCTATAGTTATTTATAAAAGTATAAAATTTCAAACTATACAGTTTTTTTTGTAAAAACTTCATTTCGTTGAAAGTTTTTTACCCCAATAAATTATTTATTTACGTGGTATCTCTGGAACTTTAAGTTTATCCTTCCAGTAATGTTATAGAGAAAAATCTCCAGAAATTTTAGTCAGATCGATCCATAAATTTTTGAGTTACATAAAGAGCTGTTTTTTACGACGTAGTTTCGAGATAATCACAAATGAACTTTTAATACTCTCGACTAAGAGCTATAACTTCATAACGACTTTATAATGACATAGTGACATAATGAAAGTTTTTTAACTTCATTACATAATTGAGTAAATAGTTAATATAGTTTTATAAATAACAGTTTTATGAGGATGGTCCAAGGATAGAAGCAGCATTCAGAAGATACTTTCATCGCGCTGATCCTGATCAAGAAAAGGATTCTTATACGATTCTCGTTTGTCATGCAAACGTCATTAGATATTTTGTATGCAGGTGAGTTTTTTAACTTAACACTAATAGTGTTTAACTCAACAGTTGTAGTGAATTTTTTATTACTTGAATTTTTTAACTTTGAAATTATATGAAATCATCCAAGAATGACTCGAAAAATTTTTTTTCCAGAGCTCTGCAGTTTCCTCCTGAAGCTTGGCTCAGAATATCGCTAAAAAATGCTAGCATAACGTGGGTCAGTGTATTTCCGTCCGGCAGAGTATCTCTCAGGAGCCTTGGCGATGCTGGACACATGATTCCCCAAAATCTAACAACAACTTAAACGATGAAAAACAGTCGGTCTCGTGGCAATTTTATCATCGAAAAAAGCACAAATATGATCCATATGATCTGAAATTATAAGAACAGAGTATTTGATATGTAATGAACAAACGTGTACCATATCAGTAATATAACTTCCATTTATCAGCTACAATTTAAAAAAATTTTAAAGGTACGTACTCAAAAAAATTGTAATAGATAAGAAAGTGTTTTTCTAATCACGTACGAATTTATACAATTTTTCATAATTACTGTTAAGAATTATTTTTCAATATTCAAATATTTATACGAAGAATCTGTACAATTATCAAACATGCGAGTTTTCTGACTGTCGCATAGTCGTACTTTGGTAGAGAAGTTGCTATTTGATATTTTCCATGTCTTCCATGAGGGATGTCAGGAATGTATTTCCATTGATTAATTTCGTTGTTCCTACGACAAACTCGACGTTTACTGCAAAAAAAAATTCACGTAATTACGACTGTAAGCAGAACAACTTTGTTTATAATAGAAACTGTATGAACTTACGATCTTCTTGTTGCGACAAAAAACGGAGAGCTGAAATTTCTGCGAACGTGCAACCGCCAATAAAAAATACGAGAATCAATCTTGGTGACTCAGCGTTTGAATCTTCACTCGTCATTGAATTTCCTGGAAATCATCATTTTTTAAATTTAATATGATAAAGAGCGTAGATTATTTAAGGTAGTTCTATTAAAAAAATCGTTTTCTTAGGATTTTCTTAAAAATTTGCAGAAACCTCTATAATCCTAAGATTATGATTTTTTTAATTTTCATAAATACGTAACAAGTACAGGTCACTTGGATGATCTTGAATTTTGAGTATGTTGTTCTTGAAACAATTTGCAACAACTTTTCTTAATGTACTTGAGCTCAAAAACCACATGATGTCGAGAAAAATTAAGATAAAAATTTTTGATTTGACCGTACCAATAGAACTACCTTAATACGATAAATGTCTTTATTTGCTTACTACGATGATTTCCAACAGTATTTCTAGTATCACTGCAAACGGTAGGACCTGGAAGCAATCCTAGAACGTCGTTCAGACCTTGCCATCCACTTGGCTGAATGAGTTGCTCGGCCAGTCGAACGCTCAGTGGCGCGTACACCGAATGGACATAACTTATGTCTTTTGGAGCAATTTCGCTCTCGTCTTCGACGGTCAGTCTCAGTGCTTTTCTGAGAACTGTGTACTGTCTCGCTGACTGTTGGATTTTTAACAAGCCAGCCTTCTCTAAATTCAACAAGGTTGGGAGATGCTGGTAACCGTACGTCTGAACGATTTCTCTCTTATAATAATCCAAAACTTTTGGCTTCAGGCCTGAATTTGTGATAGATTGTATACACAAGAGGCGAAGAATTTTCAAAAGGGGTTTCTGCTGCGCTATCGCATCCTCGATGTAAGAATTCGGCTTGTCCGTGTCTATGCAGTTCAATAATTCTTGTTCAACCTGCAGGGATTCCAAAAATTCGTTCGAGTCCGTGACTTCTTTGACCATCTCGGCAATCGTTGTATCTGCAAACGTGACGAGATTTAGTGTTCAAATTTCTTTACGTATGTAATGCATTCTTTTTTTAAACGTTGCACTTACGTCTGCCAAGTGATTGTTTCGTTGCAAGCATGTGGGGAAGACGCGCGACAAATTGCTTTATTTCCTGAACGCTCTTGTCACCGTGCCTCTCATCAAACTGTGATGAAATTACTCTGGCTTTCTGACTCAGGATTGGCCCCACACCGTTGAAATTTTTATCCCTTTAGAAATCAAGAATTACTGAAGAATATTTTTCAATGAGTAATTGAAAAGTTGACTAGATTCAAAGTTTACCTAATTTCAGCGAATAATTCTTCACCGGAATTTAGAATAATTTGCTCCTTTTTATCGAGGGAAACAACGGTTGGAGAATCGTCTGATGTATGAAATTTTTGAGGAGGTAAATGTACAGTAGCTGAGAAAAAATACGAATAATTGAAATATTTTTTAATTCTCCTTTTAAGGTAGGAGTCGCGTGACAGTCTATTGAAAAGTTTGGCTGTATGTGTTAACTAAGTGTAAAATCATCGCTTGAATTTATTTGAGACAGGTTTTTTTCAAAATTTGTACTTGTATTCTTTTTTGACATCATATTAACATGTGTGCAAAATTTAAAGAGGCTTCACCATGTGGTTATCGAGATATCTATTTTTTTAAATTGCCACTTTTAACATTAGCTTTTATAAGAAATTTAACCCTAGGACCCCAGCACTTTAAATGGATGTAGCCGACTCTTTATTTATCGTACAGATGAGGTTTAATTTTTTTCATTTAATCGATCAAGTCCTGGAAAATAAAATGAACTACTAGAAAAAGATCTCGTATTTGATTTATACCGAGAAAAATGCAATTGAAAAAGCAAAATTTTCGAAATTCCAAGATCGTAAAAATTTTCTGTGGTTTGGGGAACCCCTGTGTAGAGTCCTGGGGTTACAAATATGACGACTTTCAACAATTAATATCTCAATTACTAGATGGTGAAGCTTCATAAAATTTGGCATACTTTTCGACACGACCTTAAAACAGATTTGTGTAGATTTTTAAGAAATTCTGTCTCAAACAATTTTACCCGACACCTACCTTAAGATATTTTATTAAACTTCAAATTATTGAACTTACTGTTTTTAATGCCAAAAATTTCGTCTATTAGACCTTCGTAAGTCAACTGTGTGACCAATGGTGATAAAAGATCAACGCTTCTGTCCACCAGAAGCAAATGTTCAATGGGTGTCGATTGACAATTGTTGCATTTTACATCTTCCTCTTCCCGATCCAATCGTTTCAACAATTCATAAACTTTACTGGCAGCCGGACCGCGTCCTGTTATTTTTTGAATCTTTCCGTACAGTCTTTGCAGGCTCTGAATGGCTTGAGCCACTTGGTAGAGACACGTTGGAACATTTTCCAAATAGAATTCCTTGAAAGTGTGACTCAGTTCCATTGAAACAAGATCACTGTCGACAGGAAACAAGTAGCATGGAAATTCTTCTATCAAGGTAAAACTTCCGAATACACCCCGATTTTGTAACTTCTTTTCACACAGCAAACTCTTTCGAGGTACAAAAAATATGTGAAACTCTTTGCGCTGACTGTTACTTTGCTCTCTGAAAAAACAATTTATAATTTAACGAACGACATTGCGAATTACATATCGCATCAATAATTACACAGGGCAACAAAAAAAGTCTGCACTTTTGACTAGACCTTCCATCCTTATGTATTTTGGTGCGCTGAATCCGAATCTGGGGTTCGTTTTGTCCGTACACTCTCAAAATTTCGAGTAAATTGCGAAAAACGAAAAATTGTAAAAAATTACTATTATTATAATAAAAAAAATGTTCTGAAACTAAATCAAGTATGATTTTTATGTACTTTGATCCGCTGAATCCGAATTTCAAGGCCATTTGATCCGTACACCCTTTAAAATCTAAGTAAATTGCAAAAACCCCCAAAAAATCTCTGAAATTTAAAAAAATTTTTTGAACACATTAACTGCAATCTTTTGCAATTATCAGAGATTTTTTTTCGGGGTTTTTGCAATTTACTCAGATTTTAAAGGGTGTATGGATCAAATAGGCTTGAGATTTGGATTCAGCGGATCAAAATACATCAAAATCATACTTTATTTATTTTCAGAACATTTTTTTATCATAATAATAGTAATTTTTTACAATTTTTAGCATTTTTAGGGGTTTTTTGCCATTTACTTGGATTTTAAAGGATGTACAAGCCAAATAGGCTTGAGATTCAGATTCAGGGGATCAAAATACATAAAAATTAGACTTGTCATTGTTCAATAAACATTTTTTTATCATGAAAACTGCAATTTTTTTGGCATTTTTTACGGTTTTTCATAATTTACTCGAAATTTTGACAGACTCCAGATTTAGATTCAGCACACCAAAATACATAGAGATAGAGGGGTCTGATCAAAATTACAGACAACTTTTTTTTTGTGGCCCAATGTTATTATAGTCGCTTACCCATGGACATTCTCAGCAATTAAATCCATCAAATCTAAATGCGGTCTGGTTATGAATATTACGTTGGCTACATTAGTGGGTGGAAGTTTACCTCCGCACAGAGGATACATTTTGACAACGTCATTTTCTTCGAGTAAATTGTATTTAGCCACAAGCCCAGTTGGTCCGGCTAATGATTGGTCCCAAACAATAGCCTGTTAAAAATCTCATGAAAATAAGTGACTCATTTGACAGTTCCAAAATTCTGACAACTGTCAACTCACCTTAGTGCCATCACACTTTTCTAATAAACACAACAGAGTTTTTCTTGCTTGCTCTTGTATCAATCCTATGTTTATTCGTCCTCCAGACAAATGTGCTTGTGCCATTCTTGAAACGATTCCAATTGTACACTTTTGAGGTTGACAATTGACAATTCACATGACTGTTTACGTTGAATTTTATACTCAAATAAATTTGTGGTCGATTACTTCTTCTTGTCAGTTTTTGTTTCAGTAATTTGCTGATAGATGGCGTGCACGCGGTTTTCAAAGCTTCAGAATACTCCCGACAGATGACACTGTACCAAAAGAAACAAGCAGTCCCGACATCTCTTGGGAGTTTACAAAAGTTTTTGCGAAATGATCGTCGGTATCGTTTTTTCATGCTCGCTGGTGCTACGCATCAACAATATTCGGGAGTTTCGTGATCAATCGTAAACAAAATGTGACATAAGACATAAATAAATCTTGATTGATTCTGAGTAACCCTCAGTTTTATTCGCGACGTTTATTCGACGATAATATACCGATTATGAGTGTACACAGCTTAGATTTGAATCTCTTTCAAGAATCAAATGTCAACGTTCTCAATCAAGTACGTACTTTTGACATAAACGTCATATTTACTATTGCTCTGAATTTTAAGGTAGTTCTATAATTTTATCGATTATTTAGGATATTGTTGAAAATTGGAACAGTCGTTCTTTGATACGGTATCGATATGTGTATCAAATTTTAAGAGGATTGACCACGTAGAAATTAAGATATTTATTGCTAAAAATCCCAATTTTCAGTGCTCTTTCATAAGAGCCCGTGTTAAATATTGCAATATTCAATCCTAAATATTTTCAATTCTAGATGATGAACCTTCTTAAAATTTAGCATAGCTCTTTATTGTATTTCTAAGAAGCTTCCTCAAGTTAAAAAAAAATCCTAAGATTATGATTTTTTTGATTTTCATACATACGTTGCATGTACAAGTCACTTTGGATAAGCTTGAATTTTGAGTATGTTGTTCTTGAAAAACAATTTGCAACAACTTTTCTTAATTGACTTAAGCTCAAAAACCACATGCCCTGAGAAAAAAGAATGATAAATTGTAGTATACAAAAGTGACAATTGTACTAATTATTATGAAACTAATTATATTCTGTTTACATTCTATCTTAAATATACTTTATTTTACGATAAACATATATCTATTTAGTTATAAAATAATCAGCATAGTTGTCACTTTATTATAAAATATACTATCGTGATTTCTCTCAGTGTGGTATGGAGATAAATTGATATAAAAACTTTTTATTTGACTCTATCTACATAGAACTACCTTAATGAAAAGATATTTTTTGTTTGATAAATTCGCGGTAGTTTTTACATGCCTGTGCGGATGAAATATGCGGATACCCCGGGCCCTCGTATCAACAATTCGCCAACAACATAAGTTGGACGGAGGACGATTATAGAAACGCCTTTGCATTGTTTACGTCGATAATGAAAACACCTGACGCGTTGTATCTGGAGCCAACAAAAGTAAGATTCAAGAGTGAATTAATGTTACACTCATATGTGAATTAAGGTAAACGTCCTAATAGTTGGACAATTTTCGCTATATTATTTTTAACATTTCAATTATTTTTTTATCAATCGAATCGTATGGATTATTTTTCCTATACGAAGAAGTGTATTTATCATAACGTTAATTTATTGGAAAAAAAACTCGCTCAACCCTAGAGACAGGCTCGATTTTCTGTCCAACTATTGGGACATTGTACATATTAAAACGTTCAAGTATTTATTTACCAGAAATATTATTTAAAATTAGCACATAAAATGAGTTTCGAATTGCTAAAATATCAGACAATAGTCAAGATATGAATTAGAAGCAGATTTTTTTGTTTGAATATTTTTTAAATAAAGATAAATTGAGAAAACCCTTAGCTGTTCAACTATTGGGATGTTTACCTTAAATAGCTAGAGATTATTTTCTTGTGTTTCATTTACAGATGCCTCAAGAATATCATGACTTGCCAGAACACGTGCAGAGTAAAATAATGAGTTGTCTGAAAGTTCGACAGGAACAATTGACTGCTGCTCTTTTGCGACAACATTCGACGAATCTCGCACCAACAGTCACAGATTTTGATTACAGACTGAAGGTTCCTTGATTAAAGATTTTTAATACTCACCGGAATTTTATCATCGTATATTTATTCATTTAGATCTGTCCAATGTCTGTATTTGGGTAGATATTTCAATATACAATAAGGGGCATTAATATTGGAATATTTGATTTTTCGGATATTTTTTGACTAAATTGTCCGATTTTTAAATTTCAAAAAGTACATTCGAATAAATTTAATTAGCTTTCGAATGAATCTAGATTTATTCCGATCGGATAATAATTGTTTTCGTGGCAAAGATTTTTGCATATCAATGCAAATCGGGACAAGTGACGTTATTAAATTGGGGACGTTTGATTATTTTTTAATTATGACCTATCAAAAGGGTATTTGTCGGATTAAGGTCTGTCAGTGATTTTTGGAAACGTCTTGTGATACTCTTTTACATTGATATGCAAAAATGTTTACCACGGGAACAATTATTATCCAATCGAAATGAATCCATATTAATTCGAAAGCTAATTAAGGTAGTTCTATCAGTACAGTCAAATAAACAAAAATTTTATCTCGAGATATTCTCAATATCTCGAGTTCTACGTAGTCAAACCTCTTAAAATTTAATATACAATTGCATATTGTATCAAAGAAGGTTTTTGCACATTTTTAACAAAATCCTAAGAAAACGATTTTTTGATAGAACTACCTTAAATCTGTCAAATATCTGCATTTGGATAAATTTTGCAATATATTATTTCATAGGTGGTTAAATTTTGCACAGTTCAATTTCAAAATTGTTGAGCAATAGATAAAAATACAGTGATAAGATTGAGGTAAATTTTAGGAAATCAGTATTAAAACACTCACTTATCAATGTCAAAAAGTAAAAATTCAAAAAAAATAATAACTTTTGCTAGAAAAATTAAATTTTCGAATGTTTTATTAGTATGTAAAAATTTATTAAAACTTTTTTTTTATTAACAAATAAAACTACGCGATAAGCTAATTCGTTGAAATCGTTTTTACACTTTTCGTATGGACTATAAAATACGTAATCGAGAATGAAAGCAAATCGTACGAACGATGCACGACGTGAATTATATTTTTTCACAGCTCGTGATGGGATCGAGCAAGCTCGCGTCGCTTCGAGAACCTCTGGTGGAACTGGACTTGATGGTCGAGCACAAGAACGACAAGAGGATTTTGGCATTGGAAATGAACAAAGATGAATTGGATTCGTTGATAAAATTATTGGAAACCGTGAATTAATCTTAATTGCGCTTGACAATGAATTCAATAAAGAAAACTACCTTTTTAATGAAGTGCATTTTTTTTCCTCATCCTTTCTCTCACTTCGACAATTTTCCATATATTTTGGGTGAATACGTGCAAATGGTAGGAAAAAGATGGATGGTCTGTGCACACGTGCTAGAAAAATGGGCGGACGATAACGTCAACATGGATGATACACTTGTTTCACAGTTTATTATAGATTATAGATAAATGTAGAATAGTTTTAGTTACTATTATAACTGCTGATCGAAGATACTGAAGACTGTACTTTCGCTCCCGAGATGTCCCCGATTGAAAAAAATATATAATAATAATAATATTAATAATAAAATTGAAGAAAAGCTCATTTAAATTATTTTGTATACGCCGAGCGTAGAATTAAGAATATCTTTATGTTTCTTTCCTTTTCTCCCTGTCTTCGCTTCGGGGACGTCTCAGAGTGACGTTTTGATAGTGATGGTGCAGAGATCGGTCGTGTCCGAGAAATAAAAATAATAAGTCCGCTCCCGCGAAGTATTTCATTTCGAGAAAACGGCAAGCTTCGTTTAACCCCCTCCCCCAAACGCTTCTAACTTCGTTTTTCCCTCGTATCCTCTTCTCTCCCTCCTCGTCCTTCGTTGTAATTATCGTGACGGACAATATATGCTAATTAAATTTTATACGAATAAGGTTTACTATACAACTTTTAATTTTAACCTCCCATATCTCTGTAATAATTAATATATATCGTTTAATCAATCAATGCCATTCGACGGTCACAGTGGCCGCTCGCTTTCTTTTCTCTCTAACACTTAGAAATATTCTGATCCGGGAGCATATACATATATGCGTTTTTTTTTCATCGTTTAGCGTTATCATCTATGCTACGGCCTTAATAACAAAAATCGTTCGTAGGCAATTATTATTAATTATCATTAGTTACTTATTTTTTTCTTTTCATCTTTTTCGCTTTTTTTTTAAAACCTCGTTTACTTCTGGAGATCCGTATAAACGTAGAAACATCGTATGAAAAACTTGAAAAAGGTACCTTTTGTTTTGTTTGTTTGTTTTTTTTTTGTTTTTTCTTTTTTTTAGTTTGGGTGGGAGGTTGGTGGGTATTTTGCTTGTCTCGTAATTGGTAATTAGGCGATATTAATGATTATCATAAAAATTACGATAGGCTCTCGTCGCAAGTGTTTTCTCGTATGGAGAAAGGTTTAGCAATCTCGAACAAACGCCGAATTTATACAAACGCGTTTCCTCCCCTCCCCCTCTCTCTCTCTCTTCCTCTGTCTATGTCTAGGTTATATATCACTTAAATTGCTCGACTTACTGTATCGTCGTTTTCGTTTTTTTTTTCATCATTGCGTTATTTTTCAGTACATCAAATCTTGTGTTTGCTTTTTCTCGCGGTGATCGTGGCACGGCTTCGTGTCGCACATTCATGCGCGTCGCGACGAAACTCTCGTTACCGGTGTGCGTATCTTTCGGAGCTTCCTCGTCCGCTTTACTCATCTTTTTTTTTTTAATTTTTGAGCGAGACCGAGTGTCTTGCGCGTACATGCATGTGTGTCTGCGTGTGTTTTTTTTGTGTCCTGGGAAGTGTGCATTTCCTCGTTACAGCTCGAAACCCGACAGCGTTGCTCGAACAAAAATCTTTCTCACGATTGTACAGAGATGAGGAAAACGAAAGGATCGCGAGACGAACGCGAGGAAAAAAATTTCATCGATGTGGAATATCTCGATGCTACGAATTGTTTGTCAAGTTTACGCTCAAAGATCGTTCTCTCTTTCTCTTTTTCACGCGATTCCCTTGCAACCATCTGCGTCGGAATCTCGCGGCTGCTCTCTCTCTCTCCCTTCAAGTTCCTCGTCAGCGTCGTGACGACGTTTAATTCATTGCCCTCTTAATTCTCGTCATAAAAACGCTCACATCTCAACCATTGTTTCAAGCATACACAAAGCACGCTCGCTCCTCGCCTATTCTTTCACACACGCAGCCCGAATTATCTCTATTTATTCCATTTCTTTCTCTTCTCTCGCTGCGTCAACTGCATTGCGATAGCTCTCTCTCACTCTCATTGTTTCTCAGTGTACAATAATAGTAAGTGTAAGTTTAATCAGCGGGTGGTAAGGGGAGGGGGTGCCAACCCTTTTGAGTATTTTATCCTCGAATAGCACGAAGAACCGATACTCCACCCTTCATTCATTCGAAATTCACCGGACGACTGGCTCTCTCGTTCGTGTCTCTCGTCCGCGTTTGGAAAATGGTCTCACGTGTTTACACTTAATCCTTAATAACAATTAATGACACTTTAAAATTTCTACATTCCCGCGGATCAAATGATGCCTCATTATGATCCACGCCTGGGCACGGCCCAGATTTAAGATTCGTATCGTGTTTTTTTTTGTGTGCATACATATGTGTTTCGTGTCTCGTGTGTTTTCGCGTGTACGTGTGTGTGTATGTTTGCGTTTTTTTATATCTTCTTTTTTTTTCTCGTGTATTAATTATTCCGGTGCCTCGCGAAATAATGAATCACCGCTTGAGCGACTTCGCGATTTACGGCTTCCCGATTAATCATCGTTGTCGGATTGCCATCCCCTTATTTATCTTTTTTTTTCTCTTCGTTTCTCCCGTTCTCACTGTTCCTCTCCCTCTCAACGGGTCTCAAACAATTCGATCCTCTTCCATCTGAAATCTCTTTGCCACCCTGCCATCGAATGCCGTCTAATAATTAATAGGCCTACTATAAAAGTCCTTATGCCCCAAACGATGTTTATCGGTGACATCATCGTCGTCGCTCGTTACTTTTCTTTCTCTTTTCACCCCTCCCCCCTCTCTCTCCCTCTCTGTATCTCCCTTCTCTACCCACTTCTTCCTTCTCCTCTTTTTTGCTGCTGCTCGTAACGAAAGAACGTTATTTTCAGTTTAGTTGCAGGAATGGTCCAAATATACATATCTATATAATATACTTTTTTTGGTTTTAACGAGAGAAAAGAACTTTCTTCTTCCCAAAATACAATTCGGTTAGCGGCGCTTATTCGTTCATGTTGTTTTGGTGATTCATGTCGGCGATGATTTCCTGCAACACGAGATCACGCTGTGATTAATTATTTATTTTTTGATGACTCGCGCTTCGGAGCATCGTGGGAGAGGTCTCGACCAGTCGCGTCGTTCGACGAGCTCTGCATATTAGGGGTGTGCGAATATCAATTGAATCGAATATTCGAATAATTCGCGAATTACCGAATTATCACTGGATTTTCGATTGTTTTTAATTCAAAGTGCATTACATCATGCATCAAAATATTACATTTTCGAATAATATACTTTTTTTAAATTTAAAACATTAAAAATGAATTACCGATTCAGTATCGTATTTATTATTTTTGAACAAAAATTTGTAGCAAATTTTTAAACGTTGTATTTTTGATAATACTTTATTTGCTACAATATTATTTGTAAATGTTATATTTTAATGCTGAACATAACAAACCCTGAATTCAAAGCACTCAAAAATTCAGGAATAATTTAATAATTCGCGAATAATTCGCTAATTTTCGAATTTTTTTCGAATAATTCGCACACCCCTACTGCATATGTCAAAAAGAAACGATGGGATCGATCGAAGCCTTTTCTCTTGCAATGTTGTACCAAAGCGTGTGTGTCCGAGGCTTTATGCTCGGAATGGAATGCGTAATTCGATCCGGCATTGACATTCTTTTTCTACTCACATTCGTGTTGACGCTCTCGATGTTCTCGTTGACCGCCGCTGCAACTGCTTTCTCGTTAATGTCGATTTCCTCAATGGCCTGAAAAATTAAAAATCAATCGTCAGACGATTTGTACGAGAAACAAATTCGCGAGGAGATTGGCTAATGCGTATAATCAGATGGCCCCTCGCTCCAAAGTCTTCGTGAGGAATTTACCTTCAGAACCGAAAGCTCGCTGAGCTTTTCCGGTCATTTGGCGATCATCACTTGAGAAATACATTAATTCTTTAGCGTGGTTCGGAAGAAAAATCGGAAGTTCGATTTAACGTGTCTCAAACATTTTTTTAATGCTTCAAAAAGTATAAGATACATAATGGCAAAACATTATTATTATTTTTTTCAAGATTGTAACAAAAGTTTATTTATTATTTTTATCAGACTTTTTGTATTCGACATGTTTTATTGAGCTCTTACTTGACTATAATCATGATTACATAAAATTGACGTTTTAGCAGAAACGATAAATAGTTGAGTTATGTGTCGCGTGATAGTCTATTCAAAAGTGTTAACTAAATGTAAAATCATCACTTGAATTTTTTGAGACAGAATTTTTTCAAAATTTTTACTGATCTTCTTTGACATTATATTAAAATGTACGCAAAATTTAAAGAGGCTTCACCATGTGCTTATCGAGATATTTATTGTTAAAAATAACCTCTTATGGGAGATTGAAAAATGAGACGACTTTCAACGATTAATATCTAGATTACTAAATGGTAAAGCGCCATTAAATTTGGCATACATTTCAACATGATTTTTGAATAAGAATTTTTCATTGAACTGTCAGACGACTAAATTTTTCTTAAACTCATTACTTCCAGTGAATTTCTTGAATTTTAAGAAAAAAAATGTGCATTTTAAGGCATTTTCGAATGCTTATATCTCGTAAAAGGCACAATCAAATAAAATGTTTTTATTTTTTCAATTAAACGTGTTAAATAACTTACTGTATGTTGCTCAAAAATAGGGGGTTGCACGTAATGTTTTTTTTTTCTGCCGAACCACCTTAATCGAAATCTCAAAAAGCTTGAATCTGTTGTTCGTGAGCGAAAATCTTCTTTGACTCGAAATTTCGATATTTACCTTGGTTACGGAAGCGACGTCTTCGGTGATGGCTGGTCCAGTAGGTGCTGGGGCCTCGGTGGGGACAGCTGGCGGCGGACTGTTGGGAGCTTCGTCTTTGGCTTCCGTTGGGCTGACGTCGTTCGGAACATTGTTCTCCACTGGCGCTTCCGGTTCGGTCTTGTTCTACGTTGATCAAGAAATAAAGAAAATTTTACATACTCAACGCATTGTCAAATTATCAAAGAGGATCAATATTTGATTCCCAACATGCTTAAAAAATCGCCTTGTACTCGGAACGAAACTGTGAGCTGAGCTGCTCGTTTCTTACCAATAAACGAACGAGCAACCGAGATTAATTTATTGAGCAACAAATTTTCACGAGTCGAAGCAACATCTTGGCTCATCAATGGAATAATTTATTGCCAAATAAACGTAAAGAATTGGCTCTTGGTTCGTGATAATAATAAAACTGACCCCTTCGAGTCGTGAAAATTTGTAAAAACCCACTCGTTCGCGATACAATGGGCGTTGTTAGAGATGAAACCCCCGTACGTAAACTCGCCTCTTCCACGTTTGGACAAAACAATCGAAGCATGCTGCATACAAAAATATGCTGACGACACAATGGATGCATTACCGAAAGAGAAGAACGTACGAGAGATTTCTTAACAAATGAACAGAAACTTATCGTGACTGAGATGTGATGAATCACGGAAATAATCGATAAGATCAAACAAAATTGCAGCTACAAGCTCAATTTGTTATTTTCGAATATTACACGTCTATCAATGAGTACTTTAACTACAATCTCAAGTATTCTAACAATTTATACAAGCAGCGTTTACTCGAAAAAAAATTTCTTCGCAAATTTTCCAACATTTTCATCTTCAGACACGGCGCATTTTAAGAGTTTTTTTTATTAATTACATATTTACATAGTTCATGTGCATGTATATATGAGTATATATACATTTAGTTCTTTGATAGCGAAAACCAAGAGGCAAACAACACAGGGTTCTGGTAATGGATGTTGGGACGTTTTTTTTTCGAGCAACAGACATTTTGTTGTTAATGAGACTGATGATCGGGCGAGGATAATTAGCGCGTTTACGTCGCAGGTTATGCCACGCTCTAGCAGTAATATTAAAAAAAAACAGCGATTGTGGGATTATGCGTAAGGAGAATGAGGAAACTGTCGAACATTATTTCGATGCAGGCGGATAGGCGTTTCGTCGTCTAGGGTTCGATTGTCTCTTCAACGAGTTGCAAATATTGTTGAAGAAGCGGCGAGTCGTGGTACGAGCCAGGGAAATGCGTGTCTCCGCGACGAATCTTTGAAAATTCCGTGCGAACCCCAACGATCGAGCGCTTATCTTCCCTCACGAACAATTATCTCGTTTCCGCTCGCTTTGCTCGGCGTCGGGATGGATGGATGGATTTAAAACATCGACGTCGCCGAAGATGAAGAGGGACGACAAGACACTTTCTCGGGAGCGACTCGGACAGTTATGCATAAATATATCGAGGAAACAGTGAGTTCGTGGGCAATAATGGGAGCTTCATAGCGAGATAGAAACACAGAGGCTGATAGAGAAAGAGAAAGTTTGTGATCAGACTACACCACAGAGACAGAGCAGCAGATTGATGTTACATAGTTTTTCGTTCAAATTTGGCAGACCCAACGTTGATATACTCTGGGATTCGTCGAAGGAAAAACACTTGCTTGGCCGGACTGTTTTTTTTTTTTTGCTTTTTAGTGATTCATGCCAGGAGTTTTCACGTTAGTCACCTGGTCGTTCTCCTCGGTGTCGTCGTTCGTTAATTGACAACTGGCGATCTCATTCTCTTCCATCGACAAGGCTAATCTCTCTTTCAACTCTTGCTCCGAATCGTTGTACGAATTGAGGCTCTGTTCCAGCGACTCCATCTTGAATTCCCGATTGCTCTGATCGTCCGTGAGCAGCGACGTCGACTCCCCCGTTGACTGTTCGCCGAGATTCGCCGGTTCGGCGTTGCTACCGCTGCTGGGACTCCGGGGCGGTGTCAGTGGCAGCGCCGTCGTGTCTGTTGGAATCTTAAGAACGGACTCGATCGGATTTTCCATCGAAGGCTCCATCTCGCGCGACGACTCCGAGGATACTTGTCGCAACTGGCAAAGCGTCACCGTCTCGTCCTCGTCGATCGTCCGCGAGACGAGATTTATTTGCCCGGCGACGGGAACCTCGTCGTTCGCGTTCGTCTGGGGCTCGCTCAACTCTTCTATATTTTCCACAATCACTGCCTCAACGTCCTCTGGCAGCTCACTCGTCTCTTCGACCGTTTCCGCCACGACGATCGCGGCGTCCTCGGACTCCGAAATTTCCTGCGTCGAGTCTTCCGCGTCCTGAACAACTTCCGGAATTACGACCGGATCCTCGATCTGGGTTGAGATGAAGTTCATCATCTGGCTGGTGACTTTTGGCACGGGTATCGGCGAATCTGGCAAGGGCGGTGGAACGTCCTTCTCGACGATTTCTTCGATGCTCTCGATAACGGCGATCGGTGGCTCGACGAGTGTCTCGGTCTCGGGCAAAACCTCGACGACTTCCTCTACTGGATCCTCCACGACGGGCGTTGCTCTCGACGAAACGGGTTCCGAAATTTCGCTGGATATTTGGACGGATTCTTCTTCTTCCTCGGTACTCGCGACGACGAAATTATTTTCTTCGGGCTTCCTCGGTTCCGCAGTCTCGACGGGAGCCTCCGGAGTCTCGGTGACGATCTCGGGGGAAGAAATCTCGACGTTGCTCTCCTCGGAAGAAGGGTTCGCGGTGCCTGTTTGCTCGTGGAACAACACTTCGGAATTTTGATTTTCGGGCTTCTGGGTGGGAGAAGCCTGGCAAGGGGGGACGGAATATTGTGGAATGTAATTGGGAATATTTGGAGGTGAAGCTATGGTGGTGTTAGCGTTGTTAGCAGCCTCGGCAGGGAGCTTGAGCGCCTCGGCAAGGGCCGTGGCGTTCGCAGCTGCTTGCTGGGCTTGTTGCAACGGCGACGGATCGATCGGCGTTGGCGGTGGGCTTGACGGAAATTGGGATGGGAAGTCCTCACTGGTTTTCCTCTCAATGATAGACGGCGCTGTAGCAGCGTCTCGATTAGCTTTTTGCTTGGACAGGGTTTGCTCGACCTCTACCGTTTTGGCATCTACCCTCATCACTTGACTGACCTCGACTTTCTTATCAGCTTTCGCCTCGACTTGTTTCTCCTTATCCTCGGGCTTGTTTACTTCCGCGGGAGCTGCCTTTTCCTCCTCTTTCTTCTCTTCGGCCGGGCTCGACGACGCTACTTTCGTCGGTGTTTTCGCCTCTTCCGGCTTGGACTCGCTCCCAACCTCGCTCGTCTCTCCGTTCGTCTCTCCCTTCTCCGCTGGGCTCGCCGCTGACTTTTCCTCGGTCGGACTGCTCGCTCCTTCCGCGGTCTCGGCCTCCTCGCCACCCTGATTTCAATTGAAACATACCATTTTAAAATCCATCACTCGTCTCGACGTGGAATACATTATAAACGAAGCTTACATCAAATTACATCTTAAAACGCTTCTTTCTTAGACTACTTTTCTTCTCTAGAGAAAAAATATTCTCGCGAGAAAATTCAAAATTATATATTCAAAATTATTCTCATATGATAAATAAATAAGTAAACATAGGGGGTAAATCACCCGGAAGTCAGCCTTTTCTGTTTTTATGACTACGGGAATAGTATTAAGTTCGTAGAGCAAAAAATCAAAAGTTTCACAACGTTTTTTTCCCATACGAAGACGTTTGAGAGTAAACACTTACTAAGAAAAGTTGATGCTAATTAACGGAAGAAAAACATATTTGAAATTCAAAGCCATCCAATGACAGGTTTACTCTCTATGAGATTACACAAAAAAAATTATGAAATTTTTTTGAAAAGTTAGACGAAGTTTCTTTAACACCATACAAAGATCAGTGTAAAATTTCACTTAAATTAGAAAGCTTGTTACTGAGATATTTATTATACAAAATTGAAACTTTCAACACGTGCTCTTATATGGAAAGGTAAAAAAAATAACCATTTTTAACAATTAATATCTCAAAGAGGAGTTTCCTAATCATCGTAAAATTTGTACAACCTTTTAGAGATATTTGTTACATAATGCAAAAAATTTCTATTATTTTTGATTTTGAACATTCTTAAACGACTGTGTGAGTGATAAAAATTTGTTAGTTAAAATTTTAAATAAAGATACTAGGTATAAAAGTGCCAAAGAAGAAAAATAAAGGCTGAATATTGGATACTCGAGAGCTGGGCACTGGTTTTATGGCAAAAAACTAGAGAAAAGTGCCTTTTTTTCAAATTTATAAATTTTGGTTTTATTTTAATTTTGTATAAAAATGTAATAAACAACGTTCTGTTTCGTGTCTTGCATTGCTCCAAATTTTGTTTTCCCTTTACGATATTATATAAAATACAATTTTTAATAAAAGGCTGACTACTGGGCGTTTCAACTTAATACTGATTGAATAATATACCAAAAAACATTAAATTCCTCACGAACGATAATTTTTTGAAAAATTTCAAAATGAGCGATCGACTCGAGTATTTTAGTCAGACTTTTAAAAATTTTTATTACCAGGGCATGACTACTGAGCGTTTTAACTTATTACTGATTAAATAATACACCAAAAAAACATTAAATTCCTCACGAACGATAATTTTTTAAAAAATTTCAAAATGAGCGATCGACTCGAGTATTTTAGTCAAACTTTTTAAAAATTTTATAACCAGAGCATTCTTAACACACATATTTGTTAATTGAAAGGAGAACCAGCGCAGAAGTTTCAAAGGATTACGAGAAAAAAAAAACGTGCTGAAGAGAGATGTGAGCCTCGTTAATTCGTCATCGCTCACTTCCCTGCGTCCGAGAAAAGCGTTTCGTCGCGACGTGCGTGCGGAGCTTTTTAGCTTCGCACGTTACCAACCGGAGAGGGTTACGCGTCTGCCAGAGTTGACTCAGTCGAGCGTGATACGATTTTTTTTTGTCTGCTTTGAGCTCACGAGCTCGCAACGCCCTCGAACCGGCTCCAAGGGTGAAATTCATTCTCTCTCCTTCTCTCCCCCATTGACGTCATCCACTTATTAAACAGGGGAACAAAATGCGGGGCAAAATCGGAGGGTTTCGATTCTTCCACCCCACACCCCTTCCTTTCTTTTTCAATACTTCGCTCTTTCTTCATTTTTATCCCTCAGACGTTGCAAAGCCAAAGATTCGTGTCCAGACAACGAGGAACAAGATGGGAGTGAGAAAAAAGGGCAGAAACTTTAGAGCTCTCTTTTTTTCTTCGCATTCTCGATCGCTCGCGGAAAAAAAAAGATGTCGAAGGGTCGTCGCACCCTGCATGGGGCTGGACAACAATCGTGTCACTGTGTCACTTAGGATGACGAAGTACTTGTTCATTATTTACTCGTTAAATATCTATGATTTATCTACCTATATAAAATAAAGATAAACATTAGGGTGGTCCAAAAAAAATGACTAATTTTATTTGTTCGCGGACACACGTTCAATATCTTCGGAATGACAAAACATGATGACAGACCAAAATTCACTTGAAAAAGAGAATTTTTGCACAATTTCAACTTGAATAATTTTTGAAGAAATCATTTTATCGAAAAATTACAAGAAACCTTTTTTTGTAGAGCGTCCAATTTTATTCTTCAAAATACGTAAGGGCATGCATGTGATTTACTCCGTCATTGAGTTGCAAAATTCCGAATAAAAAAAATTTCTAATGTTATTTAAATAGGAAATAACAAATTGAAAATCATTACCTCTAACAACTTTTTGTAACGCCTAAAATTTGGTGTAGCATTTTTATTTATCATTCCGAAAATATTAAACGTGTGTTCGGGAAACAAAAAAATAGTCATTTTTTGACCACCCTAATAAATATAGATGTGAAATAAATAGAGAATTAAAACTCGAGAAAAATCCTTTTTCTTTCTAAGCTTCGTTTTATCTTCAAAAATATATTTCAGCCACCCTTCAAGAACGTGCGATGGGAATTTGGTCTGAGAATTTTTTCACTTCAAAAGAACTTTTGAAGATTGGGAGGGATCTTATCTCCAATGGGACAACTTTTTTTTCTCATATCTCGAGAGACGAAAAAAATTCTTCGGTTTTCAAATGAGCACAGACGTGGGGCAATCGAAGATAAATTTGTTCACCGTATCAATTAAATTGACCGGATGTGGCCGAGGATACGATTTTTCGTCTTGGAACAGATACAGAAAGTTTATAATTGCATCTCGTGTCAGAAGTACACTCGAAAAAATTTAAACTCGCTGCGTCGTTGGCCACGGACCAGGAAAAAAGTGAAATAGAGTGGAAGAGGCAGAAGAAAGGCCCGTGAAAATTGGACGATGTCCAATGGACTGCGCACGCGGAAAGACGCGACAAAGATTCGATGATGGTAAAAAATCGTCTACGGACGGAGCCATCGTTCCCGCTCGATCGATTCCAATCGAATTTCGTACAAAAAATGAATTATTTTTTTCCTTATTCTGTGCAACCACGTTTGAAGGTATTTTTTTCTGATTGTAATGGTGGTTCGTAGAAAAAAATGGAAGTTTAACTTTGCTTAAAATTGTGCCCTAAAATGTTTTCATCTTTTGCAAGTAAATTTTGCATTTTAAAAAGCTTCAAATATGAATTTTTTTTTGTACGGTCAGACGACTACATTTTGCATCAATTCATTATTTCTGGTGAATTTCTTGAATTTTATGAAAAATGTGCACTTTAAGGATTTTTGAAAGCTCATATGTCGTAAACGGTACGACCAAATAAAATGTTTTTTTTTAATTAAATGTGTTAAATAACGTTAACGTAACATTTTTCTTTTTTTTTGCGGAATAAACTTGAGATAGTTTTACCGTGGTTGTATGGTAAAAATGGTTTTCTATAGAATTTCTTAAAACTTTGCACATATGTTCTTAAACATGATGTCCAGGTGCAGTGTCAAATTTGAAAAGGTTTCTCCATCTATAGAAATCGAGATATTTATTGTTGAAAATCATATCTTTTTGCAACTTTCCATAATAGCCTGTGTTAAAAACTGTGATTTTCAATATGAAATATTCTAATTTCTAGATGGAAAAAACTTTTCAAAATTTGACACCAATCTTTATACAGCATCAAAGAAAATTTATCTAGTTAAAAAAAAACTATAGAAAAAAAATGTCAATCGATGATTTAACCTTTAGTTTACATAGGAAGAAACTTTTGAACGGACTGTCGCGGTAAAAATACTTTAATAAATAAAATGGAATCTCCCTGAAATTTATTGTTAAAAATTAATTTCGGAGAGAGAATTTTCGTAATAAAACGTTGCTCGGGTTAAGTGCGAAGTTCGGGCTCGTTCTTGAGAGGGAAAAATGCAGTGTGATTGTGATACCTAGCTTTCTAGGACCCTCATCATTTCCGGAGACTTTGCCCCGGATTGCGGTCGGGAATAAAAGTGGAACGCCGTGTTGATTATTCTTGCTTTTCGGTAACGCCGGTTTTTCCCGACAGCCGGAGCTTTTCTCGTTTCTATGCGTCCATTTTCGAGATCGAGAGTAGAGCCTTTTGTCCCTGAGTACACATACCCAGCTATTACGAATAAAAAAAGGTCTGGAAAAAGCCTGAAACTGTGTCAAGACCACAAAAAAGACAACGACACTTCTTTCACTTTAATCTCACTCGGTTTTCATCGCATGTGGATCTTCTTTCATTTCCGAGTCGAAAAGTGTCATAAATTCGAGAGTAACTTCAGAAAGAGTGTTTTAAATGTTGTCAAAAAAAAGATTATTTTCAATGCAGAATAAAAATTAAGTAGATTTCTTGTTTCTCATAAATAATTTTCGACGAAAATGGTCGTTTTGTTTTCGTTTTAAGGTATATTAGTGTCAAAGAGGTAAATTTTAAATATCAATTTTTTTTATTACAAATTTTGAGAGTATATCTTGACAATGTTATCTGTAAATTTTATACAAATTCCATCGTAATTTAGGCTGATATAAAATATTAAGTGAAGTTCGGAACCTTCATGTAAAATTTTGAACTTTGAACAAAGTTTTCAGTTGTCGAAGTTATCGTTGAAATCGACAATTAATAAAATTATGAAAAAAAATAAAAGCTGAAGTTGTATTAAAAAAGTCAGCATGATATACCAGTTTTTGAGAAAAAAATGATTGTAGCGGTAATTTTCCATTTTGGAAAAAATTGGACCCTTTAGTACAAGTGAGGAAAATCAATGAAAATTGCATATTATGTTTCTTCTGTATGATAACTGATAATATGTATTTTAAAAATTTGTAACGTTCTACCTTTTCATGGATACAACTTTTTCATGAAGGGGAGCCGCTCCTTTTTTATATTACACTTAGCTATCGAACTACCTTAAAAACATTGATACTTAACAGAAATATCCCGATACACAGACAATAAAGTTTTCTACAATTTTGCACTACTCCAAACTTCATCAAAGTTCTTGAAAAACTTTAAATAACGTACAAGTTTTCGCAAAACTTTCACAACGTATAATCTATTTTAAAAATTCTATAGAAAATGATTTTACTTTTAGTTTACACGATAAAGAAACTTTTGAACGAAAAACTTTGCGGTAGCAGGAACGCCATAATTAATTATCGTGAGGAATTTCCCGGTGAAAATCTGAATGTCTAAAATTAATGATGATTGCAGGGACGAGATTAAATATCGCGTATCGGGTCCGAGAGAGAAAATGTTTGGAGAGTCTCGAAATACAAAGCGCGACATGTGTTACACCGGGAATTGCTCGGTTGGAGAAGGGAGTTACGCTCGTGTGAATTCGCGCTGAGCATTAAAAATGCATTAGGCTAATTCGGGGCTCGGAAGATCCTCGATCGTCGCGTTTTCTTCCGGAAGCGAAGGGAGAACGTTGAGTGACAGGAAGTCGAAAGGGTCGTCCGGTATCTCGTTTACACATCGCGGAAGCAGAATTTAAAGACGATAAGAGAACCCTCCGGGGAAGCTTATCAGAGACCGCCCTCTTAATCCCTGACTCAGGAAGGAAAAAAACGATGATCGAATGACCGTGAACAAAAAAAAATGAAACAAAAAGCTGGCTGATTTGCATGATTAATTCGACAGTCGAAAATAAACAAAATTGACCAACTTTTTTCATAAATAATTAAAAGTATAAAAATGTTTTTTTTTACAATAATAAAAAATAAGTTTCTTGATTGAATTAGTTATAAATATTCGGGAGCTGAATAAAAGCATTCCTTTCGAATTTGCGCAGTTTTCGACGTTGCTCACGTCTGGAGAATTTCGCCTAAAAAAACGATGATCGAATGACCGTGAACAAAAAAATTGAGACAAAATACAGGCTGATTTGCATGATTTATTCGTCAGTCGAAAATAAACAAAATTGACATTTTTTTTTCATAAATAATCAAAAGTAAGAATAAAAATATTTTTTTTTCGACAATAAAAAAGTTTCTTGATTGAATTAGTTATAAATATTCGTGAGTTGAATAAAAGCATTCCTTTCGAATTTGCGCAAGCTTTCGACGTTGCTCATGTCTGGCGAATTTCGCCTCGGCGCCATGTCTATTTTTACACGTCGGCGGGGATAAGACATGGAAGAAAAGTAGTTAGAACCGATTATAAAATTCTTTTTCTTCGGGGTTTAAAAATAATTTAAAAAATAATAAAATTATAATAATACAAAATTATTAATATTTACGAACGATAAAAAAAATGGTGCATGGCATTTATAAGAATTAAGAAAAAAAAATTAATGAAAAATTCGACTGACGACGATGAATCGAGTAAATTTTTTGATTAATTCTGAAGGTATTTGGACTCGAGTGACGATAAAAATACGTAATAAAAAAGAAAACAAAGAGAGAAAAAAAAGGAAACGAAGTTAGACCGGAAATCGTCTGGCCGGAAGTAACCTGCCCACTCGATCGATCGAACTGTGACCGGTTTTATCTCTGGAACGGCGCGTGGGCCAGTGACTTGGCCGCGATCGAGATCTTGCGAAACGATAATTATTTTTCGAAATGCCAGAGGGAGAAATGCACCGCGGAACACCGAGGTCAATTCTATTGCAACGAGAAAATTTAATACGAAACATTTTTTTTGTGATCTAGAATTCCTTTTTTTTTATCGTGGAAATATTTTAAGAATTTTTCATACAAAACATAATAATTTTTGTTATATAATAGCGAGAAATACTATGTTTTGTATACGAAAGAATCTTTAAATTTTTCCACTCATGAATTCTATTGCAAGAAGAAAATTTTATACGAAAAATTATTTGTTTTTTTTTGTACTGTGAAAAAAATTTTAATTTAAAGATTTTTCGTGTAAAACTTAATAAATTTGATCGTAAAAAGATCGGAATTACTATGTTTTGTATGAAAAATCGTCAAATTTTTTTTTACAGGACGAAAAACAGTAAATTTTCGGATAAAATTATCTCCAAGTACAAAATAAATGATTAATTTTTATAATTTTTGATATATTTATCATCACATTTGAATCACATAGTTAGTTTTTTTGAAAGAATCATTTTTGTTTCTTTTAAAGGGGAACGAATCATTTTTTTACCTCAACTACGTTCTTGTCGTCCGAATTTTCGGCGTCGTCGTAAACTTCCGGCGGGGCGATGCCCAAAAGTGGAATCGCGGATAGAATTCGGCGCGCGCCTCGGGCAACTGCACCGGCCGCGCGATAAACCCCGCCACCGAGGCTGCGTCCAACTTTCATCACGGATTCCATAATTCGAAAATTCTAACTTAGTATCGTTCCCCGGAAAAAAATCACACGACCGATTTTCCCGACAACGCTCTGACTCTGAAATTTATCGATTTGTAATTTCGACCGCGTGAAAAAGGAATTTATAAGAGCGAACGTTTTCGAATGATCACTGAGAGAAAAAAGTATAATGTAAACGTCCCAATGGTTGGACAATTTTCGCTATATTATTTTTAATAAGGTAAACGTTCCAATAGTTGAACAGTTAAAGATTTTCATACTTTATCTTTATTTTAAAAATATTCAAACAAAAAATCTGCTTCAAATTCACATGTTGACTATTGTCTGATATTCTAGTGATTCAAAACTCATTTTATGTGTTAATTTTAGACAATATTTCTAGTAAATAAATACTTCGACGTTTGAATATGTAGTATGTCCCAATAGTTGGACAGAAAATTGACCCTATCCTAGGGTTCGGCAAGTTTGTTCCAATAAATTGAAGTTATGAAAAATATATGAAATATATAATCCACACGATTTTATTGAAAAATAAATAATTCAAATGTTAAAAATAATATAGCAAACTTTGAATAAAAAAAGTATATTTAGTTATAATATAACTAAACTGAGAAAAAAAGTTTGGTTGAATTAACTAAATGGGCGGTCACAGAGAGCGATCGAAATATTTAGCTGAATTTACATTATATTTTATTTATTTCTTTTTGACTTTTTAAAATAATATTTATTTTCGTGTCGAAAACAAAAGGTATAGAAACAAAGATACAGTCGCATTAAGGTAGTTCTTTCGGTACAGTCGAATCAACAACTTTTATCTTAGCTTATTTTCGTACCATGTGGTTTTCCAGCAAAAGTGAATTGAGAAAAGATGTTACAAATTGATTCAAGAATAGCATAGTCAAAATTCAAGGTCATCCAGGATGACCTTTACTTACTACGAATGTATGAAAATTAGGAAAAAAAATTTTTAGGATTAAAAAAAACTAATTGAAGCTTCTTGAAAGTACTATAGAAAAAAACTGTACTAATTTTCAAGACGTTTAACTTTTTAGGAGTCAAGATATCAAGACTTGAAGATCGCAATATTTAACGCGTGTTCTTATGGGAGAGTTGAAAAAATTCGTTATTTTCGATAATGAATACCTCGAATTCTACGCAGAGAAAGAAAAGAAATTTAAAAAAGTTGTTGCATATTGTTTAAAGATCAACATACTCAAAATTCAAGGTCATCCAATGTGACTTGTACTTTCTATTTATGTTTGAAAATTAAAAAATCATAATCTTAGGATTTTTTGAAAAAAATTTTTTGAAGCTTCTTTGAAATACAATAAAGAGCTATGCTAAATTTCAACAAGTTCCACTACGCAGAAGTCAAGATAATATCAAGAATTGAAGATCGGAATATTTAACACGTACTCTTATGGAAGACTCCAGAAAACAGTATAATTTTCGACAATAAATATCTCGAGTTCTACGTGTAGTAAAACTTCTCAAAATTGAATATACAATTGCACATTGTATGAAAGAAAGTTTTTGCAAAATTTCAACAAAATCCTAAGAAAACGATTTTTTCATAGAACTACCTTAAATAAATGACAAGTTAAATTAAATCGACTAGTTCGGTCGATCGAACGAAACTTTATTCTCAGTGTATAGTATAGTCGTGACTTTTAATAGTTGAACCAACAATGGTGATTTCTCTCAGCGAGGAAATCGATCACTCTTCGCGAAAAGTTTTGAAAATAAGAAGGAGAGCGAACAAACACCCACGCGTCTCGCGCACTTGGTTGCAATACAATACTTCCGTGCACTCAATATCTCCTATCGGCTCGACTTTTCTCCCACCCGGTCGATGATCTCTCTCTCTTTCTCTTTCTCTCTCGCGGTAAATTCGCAATCGGAAGAGACGGAGAGAGACGGACAGATGCGGAGATTACGTTACGAACGACCGTCGTCGACTCGGAGCCGGGTGAGACTCGGTCCTGGCTTATATAGAGACCGCCGCCGGAGAGAGAAGAGACCGGCGGCCACCAGGTTCGTCCTACGTAACAGAAGAAGAAAACGAGCGAAAAGTTCGAGAGAAGTGCGAACGGGAGAAAATACCGCGGGTCTCGCGACCAGACTCTTGCAAATGGACGACACACCATATTTTCCAATCTCTCAACTCATTGGACTTCTCGACAACTTGGAGAAAATGAAAATGGGAGGAGATTAGAGTTCAAACTGGCGAGAAGAATTTGTCAATATTTGAAGAAAATATTTTAGTATATTTTATGTAATTGTTAATCAGTAAGGATTTATTTTTAACAATAATTATTCGGATTTCTCTTCTTAGACAAAATCTTTCACCTTATTGCAATTAGTTCGAACTGCTCTGTAGCTCGTCACAATGCCGAATGCCCTGTTTGCCATCTTGCCTCAAAAAATTTGGAATAAAAATTAAAAAAGAATATATATTTAATTTAATAAAATCTTTGATTGAAAATGAAATTTTAGGAAGAAATTTGCATTGAACTTTAATTTATTTTTATTCTGGAAAAAAAATGCGTAGGCTCAAAGAGTGAAAATGATGAAAAAATGATTATAAATCGAAGTCAATAAAAAAATGAGAATATTTAATTTGGCAACTATTGAAAGGTCAAGTTCTGGGCAAAAATTTGCATTGATCTTCGTCGTGTCTCTTTTGTTTGGTGGAAAAAATGCAGACCGTAAACCGCGTTTCTATAAGAGAGAGCTTCCAACGCGGTGTCTCCGGCTCGCAAGTTTCTATTCTCGGACATGGAAGAGATTGAGAATACGACACTACAACGCAGTCCAGAGACCGCTGCTAGCGAAAAGACTCGGCTTTATATATAGCACCGAGATGTCTAAATATATGTTGCGCGACTCGACTGAGATCAGCGTACTTCGACGATATTCACTTGCACGGTGATTCACACCGGACATATTTCGACAAGTCCAGGGCCAAACTTTGACGAACGTGAACCAAATAATATTGTCAACGACTACATTCCAATAATTTATTAAGGTAGCTTTATCGTTCTCTTAGGAATTCATTGAAAATTTGCACAAACCTTCTTTGATATGACATGAATATGTGTATCAAATTTTAAGAGAATTCACCACGTAGAAATCGAGATATTTATTGTTAAAAATTCCAATTTTTGGTACTCTCCCATAAGAGCCCATGTTAAATATTGCAATTTTCAATACTAAATATCTTCAATTCTAGATGGTGAACCTTCTTGAAATTTAGTATAGCTCTTTATTATACTTCAAAGAAGCTTCCTTTAGTTTTTTTTTAAATCCTAAGATTTTTAAAGTTTAAAAAAAATCCTAAGAACTACCTTAAGGTAGTTCTATCATAAAAATTATATGAAATATTTATAACAGTTTTTGACACGAAGAAATAAAGAAAAATCATTAAGAATAAAAATTTTATTAAAAAAAAAGAAAATTCCTGATAAAGGGTTTATTAAGAAAACTGCATACTTTGCAACAAATCCTGTGTCAAATAAAAAATTTATATAGTTTGCAACGAACTCTAAACTCTAAAAACACCATTTTTTTGACACAATGAAATAAAACAAATGGTTAAGAATTAAGAAGTTATTAAAATTTATCACAAAAAATATAATTCGCGATAGTATGCCCAATAAAAAACTGCATAGCTTGCAAAAAACTCTAACCTTCAAAGACACAATTTTTTTGACACAACGAAATACAAAAAAATCGTTGACAATTAAAATGTTATCACAATTTATTAAAAAAACAAAAATTCATGATGAAACTTTAAGTATGAAAAACGTGTAATTCGCAATAACACCCAATCATTAAAAACACTATGTTTGTTGATAAAAACTTTTAGAAAATTTGAAACGATAGGAAAAATGAAAAAAAAACGTGTATTTAAAAAAAAGTACAAGTCGTCAGTTTCGTTCGTATTTTTGTTTTTACGTGCTTTTGTTACCGTGAAAATCGATAGGAATAAGGTATAGGTGGAAGCGGCGCCAGGATGTAGCTTGACGGGAAAAGTGGAGACACGTCGCCGCGGGGTCTGGCTCGCGCAATTTCGCATGGGGAAGATTAGTGACGAGTGCGCGCTTCGTCGCTTCGCGCCTTTTCGCTATAAAGATACGGGGACAAAAGGGCGCTTTCACCGCGATTCCACGTGAGAAGTCATTCACTAGTTAACAATTGACGAAAAATAATAAAATAAAAATACGAGTTTAAAACTTGTTACATTTAAGGTAGTCTTATATCGTTTTAAACAAATCGTTAGATTTATTTTAAAAAATAAGAGGCTTATAAATGTAAGCTTCCTGCAAAATTGCAGGATAGGTTATCGACTTAATTACCGAGAAATTAATTATAAAAAATCGCTCATTTCCGTGATCAAAGTATAACGATAATATAAGAAAATTCTTACTTCTGCTCACTTCAACATCGAATTTGTTTACAGCTAATCGTAAGAGTTTTGCGAAAAACGGAACTTAAATAATGCATGTTCCTATGAATCTTATCATTTTGAAGAAAACTGGGGTTATCGACCAATTTTTTTAAGAAAATCATATTTTACATTCATATTTAAATTACACTCATATTTTCTGTACATCTTCAAGTTTTCTTTATATATTTTGTTCGATGAGTGTGCACATCATCTTCTTATCTTGGTCATCTCAACAAATTTTTTTGCAAATTTCTCTTTTTTACTTAGAAAGCAACGTACACTTTTTCAATTACGTGACATTTTGAAATTTTGAGGTTAGTAATCTCGAGTACTACTCAAACCGTTGACAATTACTTTTTGATGCAATTACTGATAAACAAAAATTTCAATTTTGTTGACAATACATGAATTTCCCTATTCCTTTCTATTTTTTATAATGATCTCAACTTTTTCGTAAATTACATTAATTAGTTCCAAATTATTTTTGATTACGGTCTGCAATGATACCAATACCTTCAATTTTTGAAATTTAAGTTGAATATGTAATAAAATATTCAGTTACGCAAAGTAAATGTCCCAATAATTCAACATGTCTTTGATACTCTGTATAGTTAACAATAAGTTTGAATACAATTGGAAAAATATCAATATTCTACGACATTGATAAAATTTTGAAATAAATAAATAAATAAATAAATTGATATTGATAAAAGTTTGAAATAAATCATAAATAAGTGCACTGTTTTAATCACTTGTAAGTTTTATTGATAAAATGAATTTTTTGAGAGAAATGATGCATGAAACATTTTTGGGACAAGGTCGAATCGAATTTTGAAACAGTGTAACTCAGGTTATTTTCAAAATTGTATTATCACGTGAGGGTTTAACGTGTCTACGTCACTTTGAGATTCGAAGTGACTCTCCCGGGTTCCGGGATTGACCGCAGTGGTGGCAGCATCCTACACTGGTTGACTGACTAGTCTCTGTGATACGAGCCAGCCAATCTGGCAGGGAATGAAATTATTCAGCAGAAGAAAAGGTAGATGATCGAGTTTACCATCAGCAAAGTTTGTTTTTCTTTCAATCTCGATTAAGGGTGAATCTGATGGGCGATTTGAAAAATGATAACGAGCAGCTACATTTTTAATGTATTGTTTCGAAATGTATATAAAATATTGCATAAAATTTGTAGATGGTTCACTAAAAATGGATTCAACGTAATTAAACTGAATTCTTCTATCAAAATCTTATCCACGAAAATTGTGACAAATTTAAATTTGGACTTTTGAAAAACAAAAAATTTTTTCAGGCAACTTGTAATGAATGAAACAATAAATGACAACTAGGACACACATTTTTTTCTCTTTAAAATTTGTTTTTCTTAAGGTAGCAGTCGCGTGACAGATCATTCAAAAGTTTGGCTGTACGTGTTATCTCTATAAAAAAAACATCACTTGATGTTTTTTGAGACTGAATTTATACAAAATTTATATTCTTTGATATAATATTAACATATATGTAAAATTTAAAGAAGCATTACCATGTGGTAATCGAGATATTTATTATTATTTATTTTAAAAAAATCACTTTTAACATGGGGTCTTTGGAAAGATCAAAAAATGTGACCATTTTCAGCAATTAATATCTTAATCACTAGAAGCTTAAGAGCCATCGACGTCACGTGACAACTTTTGAATCGAGTGTTGTGCCTCTCGCGGTACAAACTCGAAACAATTGCAGCAGCGAGAGCGTTGCTGA
>JAPYYW010001721.1:0-60248 GCA_030522545.1 Cremastinae sp. A BG-2022a
AATGAGTACAGATTAGCCAAAAGTCAATGCGCTCCGCATAATGCACTCTATACCAGTTAATCGATTAGAGGCCTCATGTCTTTTTTAATATAGATAATGTAAAAAGTTTCTATACAAAATAATAGAATTAAGTATGTATTAACTGTCTTGAGTTTAAATTAAATAGTAAAAGTGTGTTTTTGAAAGGTGGAAGCATCAAGAATTGAAAATTGTAGTTTGATAGTGCATGCAACGGCAAGAATTTGAAATGTGATCGAGTGAAACATATATATGAGAACCATCACTCGAGTTTCTCGAAAAATGAAAAGAGAAAGAGAGAGAGAGAGAGAGAGAGAGAGAGAGAAACCCACACACACAGCTATTGAGATGAATCGAAAAATGTCAACGTGGCATAAAATTCAAAGGAGAAGTGAAAAAAAAGTATCGTTTCAATATCATATAGGTTCGAATTTAAGATTTTTTTGTTCGAAAATATCAAGCGCAGAGACACGCCTCTCGTTTTTTCCACTTCGTTTTTTCTTACACCCGTGAGTTCGTATATTATATGGAAAAGTAGTGTCTCTTTCACTGTCTGTTCCGAAGCGTATAATACACGCATATATATATATATGTATAGATTGGCTCCTCTGCTGGTCGTCCGGAAAGTGGAGATCTAATGGGGGCTGCGCCCGCCGTCGACGAAGAGAGCAGCATCATCAGTCGCAGGGTGGCCTGCTCACACTGATTCTCGCTGATGCTTCAGTGTCAAATGCTAAAAGAATCAAGATTATCGCTCCGAGCAGGACACGCATATCGAGCGCGCTCTTATTTCCTTCTTTATTCTCTCACTTATTCTCCCTCCTTCACCTTATTTTCTTGAATATATTAAATTTAAACGTCACTTGACAGCTCGCGCGACGTGGATCAACTTCCGCCGAGTCACCTATTTTTTTCATTTCTCCTCTGCTTATTAACTCATACAAAATATGAAAAAAATTATATAAGCAAAAGTATGCATTTATATTTAAACTCTGTTTAATATTTATATGTATACGAACAGCAACGTGGCCGCTTTTTCCTTTTCGACATTATTGAATTATAATATTTTGCGATGACTTTTCTATAGGCGCACATTTCATACAACCTCGCATAATACCTTCTATTTCGCTCAATTGATTATGAGCTTCATGTTTTTTTTTAAATATGATATTTGATCGCAAAATTTCCTGTAGATTACAAAAATGTTACTTCTACGGGGCACGATCCAAGAATTCAATATTGAAAAATTGAAAAAACTGATCCAAAATTCAGTTTTTTGACTCATTCAAAATGATTTCTTTTGGATTGCGCTCCGAACAATTATCATTTTTGTTATCTATGGGAAATTTTCGATCGAATAGGCTTTTAAAATCGAAAAAAAAAATTTCAACCGATTTATCACACTGGGTCATTCAAAAATTCGCAAAAATTTTTGAATATTTTTTTTTTCTCGATTTTAAGAGCCTATTCAATCAGAAATTTCCTGCAGATAGAGAAAGTGCTATACTTATTCGAGGCGGGATCCAATAATAATTCATATTGAAAAATCGAAAAAAAACTGACTTTTCGATCAATTTTTTGAGTTTCTGGTTTCGTACAAAATGTGAAAATGTGAAAGAATTCGGTCAGTATAAAAAAATATGGTCCAGGATAACACAGAAAGATTTTTTGAATATAATCTTTCTCCCTGCAGACGTTTGGTCCAAAAGTTTGTACCTGTTACGGTGTCGGGTATGCATCTGACAGGTGGATATGCGTCTCGGGACACAATCGCGTCGTCCTGCCTTTTTTCTACGGCCTTATAGTACTCTGATTCCAAAATATCCCTTCGCTCGGACTTGTCAATCCAAGAGTCTCCCTGTCACCGCCGTTCCGACCGGGATAATTTACAGAGTTGGTCGTGCACTCCTCCCCTGACATCTCTTTTTATTTCATGCTTTTCATCTCGCCTCTCTGCTCTCTCATCTCTTTTCCTCTTACATTCAAAAATTCTCCAGAATTTCTATCCGGTTGATCCTCATCCTGCTAGTTTATAGATATTAAACTGCTCAATATATTGTTGTTCGTATATAGGTTTAATAATAATAGTAATAAGAGTGATGAAAATAGTTGACGCGTTCTGCAAACGTACTTGCTTGCTTGCAAATGTACTACTTATACTGCTCTTTTAATATGCCGAAGAAAAAGTGAGCTCAGCATCTCGAAGCTCTATATACATATGTATAAAGAGAATAAGGATTTTGTAGACAAGAATTATCCTCTGACCGTGTTTTCTATTTCCAAATTTTTCCCTATTATCTACCACGTACACATTTTCAATGGTTGAATAACAAACGCAATAAAGGGTGTGCGATATGTATTTTCTGTGGTCGCGCGTTTCAACGCGAGCGCCACTGGAATTCGTAACTTTCTTAACTTCGTAACTTTACTATATACGCAATTAAGGGTGAGTGTCGAGATTATTTTTAAAAATGGGCGAAGAATAAAAAAGTTTCAGCGAATCCTGTTTGTCTCCCGTGGAGAGGATAAGACCGCGTCGACAATGAAAATACCCCGCCGATTAAAGCGACCTTCCGGATTCTCTTCTATTATTATATATTCTTGTTTCTAATCGATCCGGATCCATCGCTATTTATATACGCTCCCATATCACTTTTTTTCGGCGTCTCAGAGTTACTTTTGACAATAGAAATAAAAAATTGTTCTTTTATAAATTGTGCTCGTGATAGAAATTTTCTCCGGAAATGAAATTTTTCGATTTTTTTTTCTCCGCCCCGAAAAAAAATATAAAAAGAATATGTTCTCCGAGTCTGCTCGATGGACAATAATGCGGCTCAAAAAAAGCAGTATGGGCTCGTATAATATCCATCGCTCGATCACCAACAATGCCGCGTTGACGTGTATTTGTATAGGATTTTGTCCGTCGGCTATAGGCAACAGTTTGAGTTTTTTTTAATACCAATTGCGATGAGCATATCAGGGATCGCATGATTTTTCTTGTACAATCGGGAAGCAATCTCGGTCGAAATATGAAGAATAATATAGAGTTTGACTCATATATATATGCGGAAAACGAAAAACGTTCGGGCCCGACGGAATAACGTTTCTCGCTCGGATCTCGAGCGTGTAATAATTATTAAAAGACACTATATATATGTATAAGATCGAGGGGGAGAGAAGGCGGCAGAGAAAAATAGAGAGCGCGCGAGGTGGCAAATATAAGAATAAAATAAGAGAGGACACCATCAGGACTGATCGCTACAATAATTTGGAGCGTGTGGAATGTTTGCTCATGCCTGTTCGTCTTTCTTCATGATCTCGGGAAGGTTGTTGGCAAGCATGTATGCGATGAGAAGAAGAGAGATCAGAAGGAAGAGCGTATGTCACGGGCGTGAAGGCATAACTCGCCGTGTATTTTGTTTACCCAGGCTCCTGTAGTGAGGAGCGCGAACAAAAAAAAAAGAAGGCGTTTGATGATGGACGCGTAAACGTCGTTTGTTTAGGCGAAAAACTCGGAGCGCCCCCTCGCCGGCGGCATTGTTCGACGAAAAATCGTGGCGGGCCCTCTATTTCCTATAATGCGCGCGCGGGGACGGATACCAACTGCCTTTTTTAACGCGCTTGTATACACACACGCTTCTCATTTGTTCACGAGTCGTCACTCGCTTTCCTCTCATTTTTATTTCTTTTCACTTTTTTAGCCAGAAGGGGGAGGATATTTTATTCGGTCTCCCTTGTCGCTCGCACTTCCGCAGCGCAGAGTATACAGGTCGCAGTTGCGAGCGAGTTTGTCCTTGGCAGAAGAGGCGCGCGTCGGTCGCCTCATAAGCCCGTAAACGAAGATCCGGAGGGAAGAATCCCTCTGTGAAAAATCACCTGGTGGCGCGCGTCCGCGCTCCCGACCCGACAACGCCGCGACGTACAACCCTAAAATCTTGTCTTTTGTGTCCGAAAGTTTGCAGCTTCACAAGGATTATCCATCCGCTGGGAATAGTTTAGTTTTCTCTCTCTCTCTATCTCTTGCTTTCTTTTTTTCTTCCTCTTATTTTTCCTTCATTTCTCTTTATTTCTCTCTTTCTCCAATTAGGCCTAAAAGCTGGAGAATGGCTCGCATTGAGGATCAGACCTCAGAGATGAAAATGAAGCCGTTTTTCCGAAAACGACGACGTAGAAAAGATTTGTGTTTCCTCGAGAGAACGTTATTGTTCGTGAGGTTAATAGACACAACGAGACTTTGACGAGTTTCGCTACGAGTACACGAGTTTTCGAGGAGATTTCGTGTCAAAACTGACTGGCTTTTATCCAACTATTCTTGTTGTTCAATTATATTCAAGAAATACAAGCTGTGTCGCGTACAAATAAATATTTCAGTCACGCGAATATATGACAGAAACCTTTTTAAATAAAAATAATTTTTATTGTTAAACAAAACACGTTACGAAAACGTTGCTATAAATAATAGCATGTTCGTTTAATGTGTTATTAATTCAATTACATTTTCCTACACAAACAAAAATAAATTAATGAATAATTTTTACCAATTTTTTGATTTATATGTATAAATATAAGTAATTTCCTGCATTCATCTGTCGATATATTTTATTGTCCTCTCTCTCTCTCTCGCTTACTCTTTGGCCCTCCCGAATGGACGTAGAAGTTTAAGCTTCTATCGAGGATTTGTACCCGTACAAGCAGGCTCCACAGGGTCATCTCGCCATTTTGTGTATACAATGCATTACACTCGACTTAGTCTTCGTTGTATCAAAACGCAGCTCATCGAGTTATGTGTCGTGAAACTTGGAGTTTCGTGACCTTTTGATAAAATACTACTTGGCTGAACAACTCAATTATTATTATATAAACAATTATTTGAGATTGATTAATAATCAGAAAAATGGTAAAGATAATAGAGAGAGAGAGAGATAAAGTACGAGAAATACGCGATGAAAGTAATCATTGTGTCGCGTTCTTTGGCACTATGAGAATTGATATGACTGCGAAGAAATGGATAACTCTGCATGGTAGAGTATATAAAAATAGAAAGGGCGGTTGATGGGCGTGTGGTATACATATCACCTCCAAAAATCCGACAAACCCCGTAGCGAGGACCACCCCTGTGATTTTCCTCTCCACAAGGGAACCACCCAATAATTTGTTCGCACAATGAGTCTCAATCGCCCCAACCGGAAACTTCATTGTCGTTCAAGAAATGCATATACGTATTATTTCGTCACCTCCACACGTCTGTAATACGATAAACATTTACGTTTATCTTCCTCGTTTTAACGTGCATTTAGTAATTGGCAAAAAATAATTGTTTTAAAAAAGAGTGTATTGACGAAAGAATGAAAAATCAAGGAAAGATGGTTCTTTCGCTCGCATTTAATGCACTCTTGATATTTATTTGTCTCTCCTGCGCCCCTGTACTTCATAATATCAAGAAGCGAGATGAGAGGGAGCAGAAGAGAACCGCATCAGCAAGAATATATATGTGATGTGAAGATGAAGGAAGGAAATGAGAGAAATAAGGAGAAAAAAGCGTGTGACGCGGAGAATCGCTGTCGGTATAAAGACAGTTAAAAGATATAGTATAATATATGAATAGGTGGTTGAAGGCGTGTGTGCGTATGTACGAGTACGGATCGTCTACCAGTCGTGCAGTTGGGTCTCTAATGATGATCTACGGTTCGGCTACCGCGCACACCTTCCTATAAAGCTCCTAATTTCTCCTCTATAAATTCGTCTGCGCTTTGGCTGTTGCTTCTGCTTTTGGTCCCACCCGTTTTTCTCTTTCTCTCCCGCGCGCACGGTATGCCCCTATATAAGTATTTCTCTTCATCCACCTTTTATACTCGACTTCTGTTTTCTTTTTTTCTGTTTCTTTTTCTTTTTTTTTACTCCTTTTTAAATCTCTTCTCTTTGGAGACCGCTGACGACCTTGCAGCGTCCACGATTTCTCTCCCTCTCCTTATTCTCTCTCGTTTCTCCTTTTTCCAGCAGCGTGTGTATGTGCTGGACGTATATATTTTTCTCGCGCCGTCCCTCTCTCCCTCTCTCTCTCTCTCTCTCCGCGACACATCCGACTCCTCTCGTAAATATACAACTGTATTTGATATTTATGTATATGAATTCGTATCATTTATAACAAGCGTCGAGATTTCGTTGCCCAGGTACGAATAACCGTATATAGAATGATACCACGGATTTTTATTTATTATTTTTTTTTCTTCCTTTCTCCCCGCATCAAGACACAAGGGATACTCTGCGGGAAAAAAATCAAGAAAAGAGTGAGAGGGAGAGACGAAAAAATGGCAATAACGTGAAATAAAACGAAAAAAAAAACAAACAAAAAACAACACAGCATGAACAAAAAGCTGTTTTACTCTTCGGGTTTCTCATCGCGTCACGATCAATCGTTTTTTTCGTTTCTCTCGTTTTTATCTTTATCCCATACACATCAAGACAAGATACATGTGTATATATATATTTAGTCCCTGCTCAAAGACAAGCCAAACGACTCGCGAGAATATCGGCATGAAACGTGCGCACACGCAGAAAAACCTTTCTCGGCGCTCTCTTTTTCTTCAAACAAATTGGATAATATTGGAGATGCGCGGTCGCTCGGCAGCTTCCCGAGTTCCGCTAATTAGCCGATTATATTATAGCCAAGCGAGAGGAGATTATGAGCTCGAATAATATTAATTCTTTTTTTATGTATATATGTATACATATATGGACAAATTTACACTCACGAGCGCACACACGTTGATAATAATTTGATGCGCGCATAATTTATGCGGTTCGTATAGTATACGCGTCTATGTTTATAGGCATTCACGGCGAAACGATTTTTTACATTTCGACAGCACCTCCCCTCATCCCCCCCCCCCCGCGCCGCTAATTCTTTTTCCTCGTTATTGCAGATGCTTGAATTTATAATTTGGCCGGAGCATGAATTTCCGTATTCTATTTCGAATGTCGCGAGGCTGACTAAATCATATCGAAATCTCTGTTTTTTTCCTGCTATATATACCAATAGAAAAACTGATTCAAAATCCAGTTTTTTGGTTTATTCAATATGAATTCTTCGATTTCGCCCCAAATGATTTACATTTTCGTTATCTACGGGAAATTTCCGATCGAATAGGCTCTTAAAATGAAAAAAACAAAATTTAAAAAAAATTTGGTGAGTCACACTGGGTCACATGGACCCATGAAAATTTCAATTAGCAATATCTTTGCTTTTTCTTGACGAAATGAACTTTATAAAGTGTGATTTTTAAAGATTTTTATAAAACTAAGCGAATGGCGTTGGAATTACGCTAATACATTCATTTTTTTTAAAGTTACGACGCCTTGAAGATTTTTGAAAAAATGGAAAGATTTTGAAAAAATGCCTTCAAAAATTCGCAAAATTTTTCGAATTTTTTAATTTCAATTATAAGACCTTATTCGATCGGAAATTTCCTCTAGATAACGAAAATGCTACTTATTCGAGGCAGAATTCAAGAATTCATATTGAAAAATTCAAAAAACGATCCAAAAATCAGTGTTTTGGCTTAATTCTTTGACAGATTCACTGTCACTTGATAAAATCAACTTTATTAGGAGTGATTTTAAAATATTTTTGCAAAATGAAGAGAATAGCGCTAGAATTATGTTAATATATTTTAAAATTTATCACGTCTTGAAGATAGTCAGCATTTGTCAAATATTTTCAAATGTTCCGTTTCCGCTGCAAATCGAAATAAAAAGTCTATACAAACATAGTTCTATTAAAATGCCATGTCTAGTAAAAATGTCGAGTCAATCTATCGTCGATAGGTCGATTTCTATAGAATTTCATACTCTGCATTGCCATCTGGTCATGATGAGTTAAAATAAAGTAGCCTATGTTCAAATCAACGTTAAAAACTGTCTCTATGACAAATTTCATTAAAAAACTTGCAAACGTTTTTGCGTGATTGAATAACAAAAATCCAAACATCGAAACATTCACATTTATATATTAATAAGATAATATATATAATATATCATATAAGCATTTATTCATAAAATGGTGTATACGTGTTATTTTTCTTGAATATGTATTTAACGGTTGGCGAACGCTTTTTTCTCGCATTAAGGAAAAATCATGATGGTGGACCTCCGACGGCAAGATGATACGCGCAACTTGAGAGGAGAAAAATAAGAAAAAGCAGACGTCGAGAATATAAGAAGAAGAAGAAAAAACGCGGGGCGGAGCCAGCGAAAACTGTGATAGGACGAATTTTGCTTTAGGTAGGCGCAAACTCCTGACAGCGATTTCTTTTTTCCTCTCATTTATAGTATATACTTATCCGATGTTAGAATCATGTGGAGGGGGGGGGGGTGTTTAAAGCGGTCACACACGTTCTCAAATATGTTTTAATTATAATAAAATATGATTGAAATATCCATCATAATATATTTTTGAAAGTATATTTTCATTAAAAAGAAAAATGTGATAAAGTGCATCTAAAAAGTATATTTAATTAAAAAAAAAAGAATAAATTGAAAAAAAAAATGTCAGCTCGAGAATACAATAAATATCTGTGCCGATGGGAAAGTTTCCTTTTTGCTTAGCGCGACACGGTATACCTGCTGTAACGTTTAGGAGGTCGTAACTATGTTTACCGATGGTTAGTTAATACCGAGAAGGGCGTTGAAGAGATGACAATGGCGGCGCGGGGAAGATCCTGGAGCGCGGAAAAATATATTTTCGGCGCGCGCGCCGCTACTGCCGGCGCATTAAGACTACAAGAAATAAACGCGCATATAAGACAAAGGTAAAGGAGCAGTAGGCTGCTCGAAGCACGGGGATGGGTGGGGGATAAGGCGGGTGGTTAGAAGAGGGTAAAGAGCGCGCAGGGTTGAAAGTTGGCGACACGAGCATTCAGGAATTTCCCAATCCTCGTCTCTGGCTAAAATTTGGCGCGGTCGTGCGCTCTCCTCGGGGGTTTCTATTTTCGTCGGGATCCGCTTCGTCCGCCGGATAGCCCCCCCGCAACGAGAGCGACGAGGATGGAACACGAGAGCCTAAAACCACCGCGGTGTGGTGTTCATAGACACCGAGCGTATACGCGCCTTTAATGCTATTTTTCAAAGAGAAGATCGAACAGTACTTGAAAAATAAGAGAGACAGAGAATTTAAGTCTTAAAAGCCTGCTCCTCTCCTCTCTCATTTCGAGAATGACAATATAATGGACGAAAAACTCATCGCGCGCGCGCGGCTACTTCCTCCGACAAGAGTTTTGAGACTTATATATTTTGCTTTTATGTACACGCTATGGGTATTATCCTACAAGGTGCATCGGCCAAATTTGCCAAAATAAGTATGTCCGCATTGATGTATATGTACAAAATGTATATATACACGAGAGAGAATGCTGACTACACTCTCGCACAAGCTTCCAGCTCTTCCATTATATATTCGGCTAAAAAATGTCCTATATTATTTCTCTTTTTTTCTTCAAATATTATTTCTTAATTCCCTCAAAAATGTAGCTTTTAAAAAACATCGCTCGTTCAATAATAACCTGCAGAGTTCATTTGAAAATTTAGAAAAGGATGAGCAAAAATATGACCGATGTGGGCTTGTTGCTATAGCTTGAAGCACAACTAGAACCATAGTCGTGTTGCAATAAGCCAGCATAGTTCTGGGAAGAACGATGGAAACACGCGGCCAAGAGAAAGAGGATGACGGATTTTCGTTTACAATATGCTGCGGTTGCGCGGTCATTACTTCGACTGGCTTCGATTACCGTTTGTTAGCTACGGGTTTTCTCCTCGAGAAAAGTTTTATTGCGCCTCGTGTTGTGTGAAAAATTTCAGAAGGCAGCGTACTCACCGTAACAGGCAGTCGAGATATATTAAATGACGGGCGTCTCTGCTGATGTTCGAAGGTTCGGCGGAGGTCGGCACATCGATTATCGATCGTAACGAGCGTAGCGAATCTCTCAATGTCGTCAAGACCCCCCGCAGAGCCTGTAAAATACAGATATTGTATTCACTTATGTATCATGGGAATCTCTTTAAAAGCTGCTCCCATTTTGTGTTTTTTCCCAAAAGATTTCTCGTTTCATTTTTATATTTAACAAGCTTAAAATTTAAAAAATAATAATAATTTTGAAGAACTCTATTGGAATCTTTATGGCATGGCCTAAAAAACGTAGACCTACACGACAGTCTAAATAATAGTTTTCTGATATGGTGGATCCAATACGTCCAGCGGTTCAATGTGCAGAATTTCAGATTTAAAAAAATTTCATTATATACTATATTATGTATATATCGATATATTTTTATAAAACCTCTGTACAGATTTTTGAAATTTTATTTTTAAAAAGCTACAATTACAGACAAACATGTTTCAAACTTGTTTAGAGGAATAAATAAGAAAAATCATGAAACCAAAAATATATGCTTCGATGAGGTGCACATCAGATGATTCAGATAAATGCTCTTAATCGCATGGATATTGAATGTATACGCGTTTGTTCATATTTTTGTATATGAGCAACAACGCGACCGCTTTTTCCTTTTTAATATTGACATTTTTTAAATATACAAATATAGGAATATATGCTGCACGGTGAAAAGCTCATCTCCTGCTATATAAAGACGAAATCGGATGCTCCTTGCATTCGATCGCGGTCGCAATTGTTCTCGATGGCAATCACGTGGCCTAAATTTCAGAGCAATTAGCGTAACAAAAAGTGTGCCAAAGGAATGGTATGAGTGAGAAAGAGAAGATCCATATGTCACCAACGAGAGAATATAAAGAGAAAGGTCGAGTATTATTAACGAAGAGATGCAAACAAAAGCGCAACACCCAGAGTTATTTCTACACATATGATATACATATAATATTTATGCGTATATAAACACCGCGGAATATAATACACAATAATGCCTATATTATACATAGATATATATATGTAAATGCATATAATGGGTCTCTTTTACTCCCGCGGTAAAGCAATCGCATGTTGCATTCCTGTTGCTCCGCGTTGCGCATCAAGAGTTAAAGAGAGGGAGGGAGCGCAGAGAGCGAGAGTTCGCTGCTATCTCTCACTACTCAATTTGAGCCTCATCCGCCATAAGCGGATCGACCAGGCTGGCCTTTTAATGTCGGCAGAGGATATAGCCTCTCTAGCTTTCTCTCGCACTTTCCGCGATCCCCGCAGAAGCCTATAACAAACATTATCCGCCATAATGCCCCCGTGTAAACACCACCTACCCGCACCACGTGCTCCACTATGTCTTCTTCTTCTTCTTCTGCGCTGCGTACATTATAAATACTCATGCGTGCGTGCATCTGTTAAGTTTATCGTGTCCCACCTACATATATACCAAATAGATGCAACTACTTTTGGATTATATCTTTGTATACATTCGTCTGTAGATTTTTTATGGGGGTTTTCATGACTTGAGAGGTGAAAAGACGGGATCGGGGCACCGCGCGGGGAACCATTCTAATTTTATAGTATTTATTTTCCGCGCGCAGGACACCCTTTCTTCATGCATATCGCGCCTTTGTCTTATGTTCCTCCCTTCATTGATGTTATTTCCCAATAACTATTATATACCCGCCGCCAAAGCTCATCCTTTCTCGGATGCGGATATACGAACGCCGAGGAACCATCAGCTGGCGTATAGACAACTCATTCTCTTTGTCGCGAGCAATAAGCGATGAGACGTTCCATGCACTCGAGTGTGCTGTTCATCGTTCGACGTGTCGAGAAGCCAAGGTGCCAGAGGAAAAATTGAACCTTCTCTGCTGCTGCTGCTGTTTGCATACTCGTCTCTGTAAATTTATTCGTATATATAGTATACGCGTGTGGGATTATCCGAGCGTCAAGGGCCTCTCGAACACTTCCGGTTTAGCACGCGACTTCGAACCGCACGTGCGCCTTATCCTCATTTTCCGCCGACTAATTCTTATTCGTCGGTGTGTCTTTTATATATTATCTATACAAAATTATATCTAATTCTGCTAATGAATCCCAAATAACAGCGATCCGTCAACCAAACTCTGATCATCATTTTTATTTTCCTCGAATATAAGCAACATATCGAGTTAAACACACGCACACGCACATTCGATATGATGTAAAAGGAGAAGATAAAACGAGGAAGAAAATGTAGATTTTTTCGAATTTCCTCGGAGGAGCGAAATAGCTTTGAATTGTAGCCGCAACATGTTCTCGGGGTCGCCTCGATCGTTGGGCCCCACGCCATTCATACGTCCCAGAATCTCGGTGCGTGAACCCCCTCCCTCTCTCTCTCTCTCTCTCTCTCTCTCTCTGTTAGCGTTGCTCTCGGCTGTCCGCCGGGCGCCTCCGGCCGTCGAGCCACGAACCAATCCCCCACCCCCGTTATTCAGAAAAGGAGCCTCCATTCTTCTTCCTCTTCTTCCTCATCTCTCTGCTCATTGCGTCTCGCTTGCTCGCTCGCTCTGATCGTATAGGGCCCCGGAAAACTATTTAGGTATCCCACGTTGATGGTACGGGTCACAGTTTGACCGAGTCGATCCAGAGTAGCAGAGCGAGAGCGCCCGGTCTCGCTACTACTCGCTCGTCAGTCTCGGTCCGCTCGCGCGCATTTCTCAATTTCGTTGTCAGTGCGTATCCCGGAGATCATTGTTTCTCTATACGATATTTCACTATACGAGTGCAAATAATTCTCCGACATTGTTCTATGAATAATTGGGAAGATATGAGTGAGTGAGACGATTCCGTATATCAGTGAAATTTGTGTCCTCTCTTTCTCGATGGTGTGTGTCGCGTTGGTTATTATATTCGATAAATATTTGTTCAATGTAATGGTTCGAAGGAGAGAACAATATGCTGACGAGGATATATAGAATATTTTATAATGTATGAATTATCGTCCAGTATCTTGTGCAAGTTCCTCGATAAGATCGGTGAGTTTGCTCCGCACGGCGGGAATATATATATATTATATACGCTATAAGAATAATTTGGCTCATCGCTATACTCTTATATTTTGCGAAATTTCGGGAATTTAAGAGAGTGACACTTTTTGTTCGACAATGCCGGCGGGCGTCATTTCCGGCACCTATTGTCAAGCTATAGTACCGCGCGTCTGGATGAACCGCTCCGCGCGAGAATACTCGCTGGACCCGTGCTTCGCTTTTGAGAATTACCGCGTGCTACCGACGTAGAAAGAGCTAGAGAATGCTAATTCCGTCATTGTCACGGGCACGTCCGCATCGACGAGGCTCGCTACCGTCGGCTCACGTATTTCTCATCGACACACACGCGAGAAATGGGGTTTCACAAACCCCGTATATCACGGCGTTCGAGAAAAGCGCTTCTTTTTCCGTTTTCGAGTTTACGCACCGAGTTTTCTACATGAGCTATATGCAGGGATGGCCAGAGCTCGATACTTTTCTGAGAAGTGAACATTTTTCAATGGGTGATGCTAATTTCATCAATGAGGCAATAAAGATTATCTATTGAAAAATTTTCATTTCTCAGAAAAGTATCGAGCTGTGCCCATTCCATATATATAACATATGTTATAGGTGTTCTCCCAACATAGACGAGTTGCCAAAAATCCGAAAATATAACCAAAATATACTTGAAGTTTCGGTGCGTCGGTAATACATACGTTCCGAACCCATGCACCCTCATATTTTTACAACATAGATACTATATTCGCATATTCTCGATTATTTGCATTAAAAAATATAATTTTGATCAAACTTTTATTCAGCATCTACTATTCGCAATTTAAGTATTTTAAGTATTTTATTTTTTCATTTTTTCGTTAACTCTATACATATATGAGATCGCGAATCAATATACAGGGAAATGACATCCGCACAAAGTCAACAAGTTATACTGAAAATATAAACTTATTATTTTGAAAATGCCTAAAATGAACGATTCTACTCGGTGCTTATAGTTATTCCCTGCATGTCGCGCACAACCGCAACACAACACGTGTTGGCTTATTTTAATAATTTCATTCGTATACTTGCCCCGTTTTAGAGATATTATTCTGAAATGTTTTTGTATCGTTCGTTGTGAAAACTTTATATCAAAATCTCTGAAATTTATATATACAATTGAAAAAAATAATATATAGCCAAAATGCAAAAGCAAAAAGTAAAACATGGATTATTATATTGGAATGATTTTAATTCTAGGTGGAGGAATACGAGAATTACTGCGCGAATACCAAGTTCAGGCAAAAGGATTTGACTTGGTCGGTGACATCCTGTCGTTGGCCATTAACGGCGGCGGCGGAGGAATCAACGTACAACAATAACCGGAACGACACGAATAATATTAACAATAAGGAAAGAAAGACAATTATTGATTGGAATAAGGTGACGGATCGTCAGCTACTGGAAAATCAGCGTGCAATCGGACAAGATAAATTGAAACGAGAGCAACAATTGGAATTAGAGGAGGAGGAGGAGGAGGAGGAGGAAGAGGAGGCGGAGGAGACATATTGGTGGAGCGAGGGGGTGGGTAACGGTGGTGTCAACGAAAGTGAGAGAGATAAGGGTGCAGCGGTGGCGGGTGAGCTGGCTTGCCTCGCGGGCTACATGGCGGGGTATCTGAAGGCGGCGGGCGCCACGTGCGCCCCGACCGGAAGTGCCCAGTATCATCCCCATAGCCATCCAGCTATGGGGGTCGGTACCCATCCGCATCCACACTCGCATCCCCATCCGGGTGGACCGCATCCCGGATTGCCATCGCCATTCGCCCTCGCGACCCATGGACATCCGCATCCACATCCGCTCGACCACGGACTTTCATCTTTTCCTCAAGGTACGCGCGCGGCCCGTCGCTATATTCTTTAACCATACTTTTTATCTCTCTCTATATATATACGTTTTTTTCCAAACTCATTTTATTTTTCTTTTCACACTTCTTTACAATTAGTCGCTCATTTATACGCACTCACTGGCCGTTATATTGTGCGCAACGTCGCGATTATATACAATAAGCAACACCGAAATATTTCACGAATTACTAATAATACGGCGAATAATATTCTTCTTTCGAAAACAATAAATAATGGGGTTTTTTTATATTGTTTCCGCGATAAGCTGATGAGAGACTACAATAATTGGCCGACATTTTCCGCGCTGTCGCTATATCGATCCTCATGCAAATCGATGCATCGATCGAAGCCATATCCGTGCAAAACGTACAACACGACAAGGCTTCCCTTCTCCCTCCCTTTCTATATTTCTTCGACGTCTGTTCGCGGACCGCCAACGAGGCATATCTTCTAGCAAATTTGCCTCCCGAGAATGCACACTTTGATGCATCAGAAAATATAATAGTATATATATTCACGCTGAGGAAAAAAATAATATATGCATCATAGTATATATGTAAGTGGCAACGCGTCGCTTGGCCTACATATTATTTACGGAGTCGAACAATGAAACTCGTTGTCGTGAAAATTCAACGAGGCTTTATTTCGCTTGCTAAATCGAGCGCAGAACTCGAAGTTTTTTTTCCTTCTCCGATGAGACTCTCCTCCTCCTCCTCCTCCTCCTCCTCCTCCTACTTTTCTTCTTCTTCTTCTTCTTCTTCTTCTCTGTTCCGAGTTTCACCCTTATCACGTTTCGTTATAACATACTTTTGTTTCTCATGCGCTCCCCTCCGCTCGCGTTCCCTCATTTTTTTTCTTCTCGATGAGCACTTTCTTTCGCCTTCCATCCTCATTTGTCCCGTGTCTTCTCCGTCTCCACAGTCTCTCGAGTTTTCCGTTTTCCGCGACGAAAACTGATCTCCTCATCGCGGCCCTCATTGTCGCTATATATGTATTTAAATATATATACTTTTTCTTCTTCTTCTTCTTCGTCTCGTCCTATACATAGAAATAAGAGGCTGCTATATCGCGAAATGCATGTACCCGAAATGCAAAATGTGGAGTGTGTGCTCACAAAAGAGAATGAAAGAGAGAGAGATGTAAAATCTTGATGTAAAATGAGGAGCGAAGGTTGAAGCAGGCGCAGGGAAGAGAGATGAGACGAGTGTACTGCGAGGAGAAAGTAGGAGAGAGTGGGAGGATCGAGAAAATGGAGAGGGTCCGTTGCGAGGGTGACAGAGAGAGAGAGAGGTCGAGGCATAGTATATATATGTAGATGTATAATACCTCTCGAGGGTCCCTACACCTCTTGGCGTCTCCCCTCTTCCTCTGACTAGGGTTCTCCGCAGCGATGGCTGCTCTCGGCAAGAAGAGACGAAGAGAAGGGACGGAGGATGTAGAAGTGAAGAGGAGAGTGCCGCGATGGTAAGCCGCTTATCAGGGTGGTAGCAGGCCGTGCGGGACCAACCAACCTCGAATCATGAGCGAAAAAGAGAGAGAGAGAGAGGACGCGTCAGGGAGAACAGGAAAGAGAGACTGCCGAGTTTCCATGGAAACGCGGATCCGTTCTCGCGAAAAGCGAGGCCAGCGTTTTCCTTCAATCTTCATCGGCCCTCTCTCTCTCTCTCTCTTCACGTACTCGCGACTTTTCACCGATCTATATTCCTATACAGTTATGTGTACTACCGAATCTGCGGGAAAACTGAAATAAATTTTTACCGAACCGAATTTTGATTAAATTTTGTTCTTTTCATTATTTTTTACATTTATTCGCGCGATGATGAAGGACGAAATCACCTAAATTCTCGTAGCTCAATAATCTGTTTGCCATATCGCGTTGCATGAAAGGCCGAAAATGTGCGACCTCAATTTTCGTTTCGGGCAAACTCTCCAATAACGCCGTTCGATTCCCGGACATTTCCAGCAGAGTCTGTATATAAATTCATCCCCAATATACTGTATCACGAGTTGCGGAGATCGCCGACCGAACAAAAAACCATGTGCGTGTATACAGAAAACGGTATAAAAATATTGAGGGGACCCGGGGCGTTCGAAGTGCCTTTTCGTACGTTTTGCAACCCGAGGGGTTTAACTCGTAGATTTAATTTATTCGTGTATGTATACTATCGACGCCGCGGGGGTGACAACGTTTTTGGATCATTGCGTGAGAAATGTCACACTTGCCTGTGCGCTTAGAATTTCCAACGATTGTTGTTTCAGGCTCAAGAAACCTAAATAATATACGTACGCGGTATAGTCATGATTTTATTGAAAAGTGCCTAATTTTCATTTATTGTATACTAAAAATAATGCACGCTTGATAATATATACATAGCAAACATTTATCGATTGTGAAACAAACAAAAAAGTTGGAAAATTTAAAGTGCACTATATATTGGTATCGCTTTACTTCTGGCGAAATTAATCAACTTTTTCACGTATAATATGTTCTTATTTTAAAGTTGACAGATATTCTATAAAGTTGTAAGAATGAAATGGAAGTAAAATCAAAGCAGAAAACATTGAGAGAAAACAAAAATAAAAATAGCCGCGCAATAAATGCATGCGGAACACGTTTAACGTTGAAGATTATTTCGTTCTCGTGCATGTTTCAAAATTTATGATTATTTTATGAAAGTATACCATAATAAACCTGTCGGAGAGAAAGGGAAGGGAAGAGCGATGAAGAGAAAAGGTTTAGAGGGTGTGCGAGAGGAGAATAAAAGTTTCCGATCACTCGCAATTATTCCGAGGGAGGGTGGAGGCCGCCGCCGCGTGGCTTCGCACGTGCCGAAATCGGAGCGAGGAAAGAGGACGCGTCGGCGAGTGTTTGCACGTAGGAGAGAAAAAAAAGCATCGAGTGACCGCACATGGGGAATTGATAAGTGGCGGATGCCACGAGTCGAAGAAAAACGAAGGGGGGCGCGAAAGAGGAAAAGAGCGACCTGACGCGTGTCCCAAAGAGCATCGCGGAGAACAGTGGGCGGAATTTTGGCACGGCGATGCCCCGAAGCGTGAAAATCGAGCAAATTGTCCGCACACTGATGTATTCCTGTGTATACAGAGGGTAGAAAGAGGAATCACGAGCTACACCAAACATAAATCTACGTCTAATTGTAGAGTAAACACTCGAAACTGAGTGAAATGTCACGTATAATGTACACTCGGTCCCCCTCTCCCGCCTCTCTCTCTCTCTCTCTCTCTCTCGCTTGATGATACTTATATACGAAGACCCCGCAAACTTTTGTATCTAAAACAGAATATTCACTTGTTCCTCCCTTGTATCAATTTCATGTATAGGCTTTTCATTATTGTAAAATATATAAATTTCATCATAAAAACACAGGTATATTTGTGGGAAACGGCTTGAAAATGTGTATTCTGAATCTCATTGTGTTCTCGCGTTCTGAAAGATTTTTGCATCTTAAAAAATTATTTAAGCGTTGATAAAAACGTGAGTGACAGAGTTCCAATATAAATGTATGTCTTCTATATATAACCGCGATAATATAGAAGAGCGGCACGAGCCGCCGCATGTTCTTCCGGCATCGCGTGTGTCGCCCCATCAATGCCCAATATACATATGTCGAAAAAGAAAATTAGCCGACGCTCATTTCCTGCGGGAATTGGAACCGTTCGTTGTTCCGAAAAATAATGAATTGAGCTATAGAAAAAAAATCATCTCGTTCTCGTATATACACTATTTCTCTGAACATAGACAGAAAAGTCGACGAATGTGCGTATATAATAAAAAAAATGCATGATAAAAGGGATCGAATATATTTTTTGAATTCGGTGTCAATTCGTTGGCGCGAGTATATATCTACAAATATTCGCAGTGTTACGATCTGAAGAAACACGTGAATATCGCTGTGTACGCGATAAAAACGAAGAATCGGGGCAAAATGTTTTCATAGCTGATGGCCTTTTAGGAAAGGTAAAGGAATAAGACGTCGCTGCCGGAGGAGTATGTATATATATATGTATAGGAGTATAGAATAGAGAGGGAGAGAGAGAGAGATATTTTAGTATATGCGAGCGAGGAAAGAGTGAGAAATAAGTATAGTCCGTGTCGTGTGTGTATAATATGTCTCGCTCGGAGCGTTCTTCTTGTCCCGGCGGTGAAGATGAGGTGGCTGATGCGAAAGCCCTCATCTCACTTTTGGGTTAGCTGTCGTCGCACGTGCCTTCATCCCACGGCCCCTCGAGTAATCCAACAGTAGCGGCGTTCAGAAAGAGACCGAGCGAGAGAGCGAAAGTCCCTGGGCCGTCTGCACAACGTCCGCATCCATCAACCCCTCCTTTTAGCTTTTAATTAATTTTCGATTTTCTCGCTCGACTCCGCGGGAACGCACACAGGGACTATACGTACGTCGCTCTTGTTGGCTCATACTCGCGACAAATCCTCGATGCGGCCACCAGCCGAAGCAGAATCAACTTCCGGCGCGTTTCTCTTTCCGAGCCCACCCCCATCAGCACTCCCCGCCGCCGTTCCTCTCGACGAATCTCCTATTCCATGAATATTTAAGCAGCCAAAGACGAACGTCTCTTATTCTCTCTTCTTTTTCCCTTTCCCAGCTAGCGCATATACTCTCTTATTTCTCTGTCATCCTGCTTCTCTCTGATGCTCAAAGCTTATTTCTCTCTCTCTCTCTCTCTCTCTCTCTCTCTCTCTCTCTCTCTCTCTCGACATCTTAAGTCGCCCTCTAATGTACTCTCCGACTCAACGACTATTTCAAGGATGATGGAAACTTGGATTTGTGCTGTTTATTACAATCTGTCAGCGTTGCTAGATGTCGTCAGTCGCGATGCTCTTCCTTCCTTCATCATTATTACACTCTTCATCTCTTTCATTTTAATGATCACTAAATTTAATTATTATCAAAGACTATATTTACATAAAACCGATTCAACGCAAATATATAAGCTCAATTAATTTTTGGTATAACAAAGAGAGCAACTTGATAAATTATTTAAACGAGCTTGACATTTGACTTTTATTAATAGAATTTTTTCAGATAGAATAAAAATAACCGCACATATTACGCAGATAATTCAGTAATGTTGGAAATAATTTTATTAATTCATTTACTTTCTTTATTTTTTTCATCTTTTTTTTTTCTTTCATTTTTTCTCGTTATTAAAAAAATGTATAAATTTAAAAAGTTTTCTTTCCAAAATTTCGTCTTCTTCACAAAATGATAATTTTTTGTCAGTGAGTTATTGTTTTACTGTTAAAAAATGATGGTTAATACCCGAAGAACATAAACGATCGAACTAATGAATGCAATTAAAAAAATGTAAATAATTAACATTAACAGGATATATGGAGTGATGCATTTATATAACAGAGAGCTCATATGCTTCGAAAAAGAGGAAAGCATCAGCATCTGTCAAACAAATAATAAATTGCGAAGAGAAAAGATGATCGAAGCAATATATAGATAAACGACAATAAAAAGTGTGTGATGGTTGGCGCGCTTATTATTGTGATAAAAACATATAAATTCGCATCTCGATAAAGATATTATTAAATTGGAGGAAAAAGAGACACAACAAGCAGAGAGCGAATGCTTGCTCGGATAATGCGCGCTACTCCCTCAGCATCGGATAACAAATCCAATAAAGAGAAAACGAATTTGGCTATTAGAAGCGGATTCCTGGGACTGATCTCGTTGCGGGCCAATGAGCCAGAGAGAATGCCGGGAGAGAGACTTTTTTCAACGAGCGTAACGACGTTTGGACAAAATCGCGAGGGGAGTCGTTCCTGCTTCGTCTCTTGCAGTCGAAAACGTGCGGAGCTCTCGACGATAATAAATCGAATGATACTCCCGGTAGCCCAGCGGGTGTTTGCCGAGGCATTAGAGTTGCGCGCGTGAGCCCGATCTTTCTCGCACGACCCCAACATTATATTATGCCGCCGTACAACCGCGTTAACTTTTGCCTCCGTTCGACACACTCGACAAATCCGAGACCAAGTCTTAAGTGAGAGAGAGAGAGAGAAAAGCTGCAAATTCCTTATTCGTCGTCCCTTCCCCTCTGACGCGGCGACGAAAACGCACCCTTGCGCATTATTATTTTCGCGATTTATGACGCCTCGCGACACGGTGCTAGCATAGTATTACGCAGGTCGATATATATACATAGTATATATATATATATGTATATAAGCAGACTAGCTCCGGGATGACAGACATATACGCTAACGGGTCGCAAAGCAGTAGCTAATTATTATTATAATTGTCTCGTCATTCTCGCAGCAACTATATACATATATATTATATATAATATAATTTATTTTTCGGTGGCGTGTAGCAAAGTCAATGGAGATCAACCTTGTTTCATATTCGATCGAATTATTGATGGGATCTCTGCGGCGAGAGATATATCATCAACGGTTACGATTTCTCCATCAGCGGGACATCAGATAGCGAGGATAAAGAAAGCGGGAGGAGAGGGGGGGGGGAAATATAATATAAGGAGAAAAACTTGTACCTCGATAAATTTAACGTCGTATAGCGAATGGTCGCCCACATTTCTATTGTCTTGACGAGGCGAATCGTTGCGGACGCGCGCATCAGAGCTTCGATGACTCGATCTTTTTTTCTGTATCGCGTTGAGCTAGGCGGCCGACGCCCACTCTCGAGAATCATGCAGCCACTCGAACCGAGAGTCACCGAACGCGAAGAGTAGAGGTAAAAGAATAATCACAAAGGAAGCTCTGAGGACCAATGATCCCGGCGATAGAGATCATAGAAATCCAAAATGACTATAGGGACAAAGATATGAGCGAATAAGCGCGGGGAATGAAAGGTTCACGCCCACTCTCTTAATCCGAGTGTCTTTTACAATATACGCATGCACACATCTGAAAAGTAGATTTTTTTACACATTCAAATGAGTTGATCTATCATGAACGGCGGTGTATCGACTTATTGAGTACTTGGGTTTGCAGTACACTTTAATCGGAGGAGACTGCATGCATGAACACATTTTCCGAAAAAAATAATGAGCTTCGAATTCTCGAGCCCTTTCGTTTCCCTATATACTATTTATTTTTATATTATAGGCTACTATATAATACTATATATATCTATAGCAATATTTTTTTCACTTCTCGCTGTATATGTACGCAAACGGTCCAAGTCATCCGGGTATATAGGTATAGCTATCGTGCGCATGTCATATCAAGATCTACAAAATAATCTCTACACGATCATATATACATGTATAGCATCAGGCGACATACAATTATTGTGGCATGCGGCAAAGACGAAAACAGCGAGCGACGATTGGCTCTGGTTTCTGCTCGGTGGTTTAATATTGGTGCGTGGTATATAGAGATCACAGCAGGTAAAAGGAGAGATTCTGCTGTCTTTGACGAGATGCTCACTCGACCGGTTCGTTAGTGCGCAAGGATCGTCGGAGCAGCATCATCATCAGTACAGAGAGACCTCGTCTCTCGCACTCGCTCCCATTTTCCTCCTGGCTTTGATAAATCCCATGCGCGCTGCTTCTCTCCCTCATTAGCTCTTTCCTTCGGTGTACGCACTTATTCTCTTTCTCTCTCATTATTCTATATGTACATACTATTTACACCCCGTACGCACGAAATTCGAGAAAACACCCGCCGATGCATGAGATTCTCCGGGGACCTATTTGACTTATTAAATATATATGAAGGTAATCACACAATATTCCTCGTCGTCATTCTTTCGCTATAGTAAATCATATCGCTTTTATTCTATTTAATTTCCAGGAAAATAAAGCACAGGGAAAAAATATAAGTAACTTTCAATTAACGCGCTAGAAAGCCGCCGAAACTGATATCTTAAATGAAGTATATATACATATTTCATGCACGCAGGGATACAGATATTACGATAAAATAATTTCACCGTCAGTGGTTCTATGCATATAATAGTAAAGAACTTTCTTTATAGCAAACTCATTTTTTTTTCAAATATATATTTCCCCCTGAGTTCATTTTTATCGAAATTATAATTATGTTGACTGGCAGGATATTTTACGATATTTTCTAGAGAGTCTCTGTTTTTGCAGAAAATTTTGTCAAGGTTTTTTTATTAATAGAGGATTTAGATCGAGTAATTCATGTGTCTGTACTTTAATTTTTAAATGTTGCGTACACTGAATATATATTTAAAAAAAACTGATGTAGCAAAACATCAGATTTTAACAGATTTTTGACGTTCAGATAAATATAAAAGAGACTTTATATATTCACAGTTATATTTGAAACGCTAAAAAAATGTGTGGTTGTGTATAGCTTAACGAGAACAATAACGGAGACTGGGCAGGATTAGATCTGCACGAAAAACAGAGTGATAGATAGTATATATATAATATAGGATTGAAAAATGAAAAGATAAAAGAAGCAAAGCGACCGTTGTCCCCTCTATTTTGAGCGACATTCCTGGCAGCTTTTTTTCACCTTCCTTCTATCGTCTCTCTACATTCTTTTTTTTTTCATTGCATATACGAATCCGTAAAAAAACGAATGGAGAGAGCGAGGGTGGCGGGCGTCGATAAAAAGCAATCTCTTCGAAAGCAGAAAACTATAATTTTTATTCGAAATGCAAAATTTGGAAAAAAATGTTGGATTTGCGACATGATCGCGCACGGTAGATTTATATTCCGTTATTTGTTTTTTCTTGTACATATATTTAAAATTCACTGGCTCGGAGCGACGATTCGACGCGCCGCCTTCGTGTTCGCAACACAATAAGCAGAGAGTTCCATCTTATTAGTTTCGCTGTCAATATAGGAGCAACCAGCAAGTTCGAGCTTACACCGATACCATATATTATATACTATATAAATTCCTCCTTTGACGCATATATACTAATTCCTATGGTGCGCGCGTGGAAGTAATAGCTACTGTATTCGCACGGTAGCCGCGATCAAGAGACGCTCCTTCCTCCTTTTTTCGCGAAGCGAGAAAATAAGAAAAATAGCCAGCACTTCGCTTCTCCTAGCAATATTTATATTCTTTACTGATCATTTTCTTCCTGCATCTCTCTCCTCTCTCTTTGATTAGCTGTATAGTCATTCAGTCGCGTATAGATATATACACATGCATATATATCGAGGATATAATATATAATGGACGCGCGTATACTCCATTTAATGGCTGCGATGTATATAGATCATGATAAGTTTATTCTTGTTAATAATGTGTATATATATATAGAATATGAAATATATACGCGTAGATGAGATTTTTGTCCAAAATAGATATATAGACGAGAGAACGTTTTCGGCCTGCTCTTTATTCGCCGATGATCGAGAGAGACTGCCGCTAGCGCGGTTCAATATAACGCGAGCGCGCAAGACGCGCGTCAGCTCTGCGAGAAACATTTGTGATGTCAGGGCGAGAGGAATAAGAGTAGCGGCGGCGGCGGGGAAGCAGATGATGGAGAGGAAAGAGATGAAAAAATGCGGATTTTGTCTCTCTCGCTCGGTTTTTCGAATCTCGCAAGAGAGCGAGTGCTCTCGTGTGTGTCCTCGTGCACGCTGACCCTCTATCTTTCTCTCTGCTATTTCTCTCTTTCCCCGTGTGTTGACTCCCCCTTGGTCTTGCGATCTCCCCTTTCCGCTTGTCCTCCGCACCGCGATCGCCCCGCGCGCGTATAAGCGGATTACGTGGGTCCCGAAACGAGCTGGAGAGAGCGGAGGCTTGATGGCAGGACGAGAAGCTCGGCGGCAGGAGGACGATGGAGCGGCTCTCTCGCCGCAGCAGCAACGCCAGCAGCCGCCGCCGCGCTGCTATAACGGCCCTGCCGCAACGTATACACGCGCGGCTCTTATTCGCGACCACCGCCGCCACCGCCGGCATCCGTGTACACAACTCGCCAAAAACAGCATCATGTTAAGGGCGCGGCTCTCTTTCGCTGACCCTCATCTTCCTCCCTCTCTCTCTCTCTCTCTCTTTTCTTTCTCTCTTTCTGGCATACATAAATGTATATATAATAGTTGAAAATTACGCTATCGCGGGTTTGCAACGCTTTCTCATTCTGATGCTTTTCACATTTTCGTGCAACACCCCCCAATGCCCCAAACCTCGCGCCGCGCCGCATTTTCGACTATTTCTGTGTAGAGAGTAACTCATGCGAAAAGCCTCCGGATTCCCCAGGTTCGCGACAATCTTTTTCATCTCACATCCCCTCTTTTTTATATACAACGAACATCAACGCGGCCGCTTTTTCCTTTTCGACATGTTTCAATTGATATTTTCCAATTCTTCCAAGTGTATATTTCATATAACCACGAATAATATGCTCTGTTTTACGATGAATTGATTATGAACTTTATGTCTTTTTTTAAATAGAATATTTGATCGCAAAATTTCATATAGATAACTAAAATGGTATCTCTACGGGGCGCAATCCAAGAATTCATATTGAAAAATTCAAAAAACTTAATCAAAAGTCAGTTTTTTGGCTCATTTTAACATAAATTCTTGGATTGCGCTCCGAATAATGATCATTTTCGTTATCTACGGGAAATTTCCGATCGAATAGGCTCTTACAATCGAAATGAATAAATTTCAAGAAATTTGGTGAGTCACACTGAGTCTCGTGGACCCATGAAAATTTCAAATAATGATATCTTTACTTTCTCTTGACCAAATAAAGTTTATTAGGGGTGTTTCTTAAAGGTTTTTGCAAGACGAAGCGAATGGCATAGGAATCACGTTAATTCATCAATTATTCAAAAAGTTATCACGAATTGAAGAACTTTGAAAAAATGGAAAGGAGCACCCCTCTTAAACGGCTGCTTTTTTCTTTTTGACAGTTTTATTAAATCGATATTTTGATGTTCTTTTAGGCGCATACCTCATATAACTTCGCATAATGCGCTCTATTCTGATTAACCGATTAGAGGCCTCATGTCTTTTTTAATATTACGAAAATAGGATATAATATATATTATTAAAGTTAGATGTCATTTTTGTTATTTTGCTTTCTTATATATTTGCGATAGAAATTTTATTTTTGTCTCAACGGATTATATATTTTCAAAACAAAGCCAAATTATGTTTAATCATTTTTTTTGTTCATTTTCCATGTTCGTAGGAATGAATCAGCGAAAACAACGGAGAGAGAGAACGACATTCACGAGAGCACAATTGGACGTGCTTGAGGGGCTCTTCTCAAAAACGAGGTACCCGGACATATTTATGCGAGAGGAAGTTGCCATGAAGATCAGTTTACCAGAATCAAGAGTACAGGTAATATTTAAAAAACCATCGTTATGAAAAATTATTCCATTTTCAAATCTATATTTTTGTAAAGCACGGGGTTTGAAAAAATTATCTGGCTGTTTTCGTGTTTGATAAAACAAAATAAATGTCAGTTTAAATATTATCGTAATATATAGAAAGTTCGGAAAATTCGAGTTTTCCGACTTTGAGAATGAGCGCATCGCGGAACAGCGTGGTCCAATAAGTAGTAACGGTTACTTATCGGTCGGACGATCGAAGATCCCCTTTATCCCGAAAATCCCTGAAAAGTGGTTGGAAAAGCGATGGATCGCTCAACTTGTGACTAATGAAGTGATAAAGGGCGCGGTCGCCGCCGCGGGAAAGTCTCCCCCTGACGATGCGTGCATGGAATTTGCCGCGGCAGGAGGAGTCACAGCAGTTAATGCGCGGCGATATTCATCCGTTTGATCGAATAAGGTCCGACTACTTCTCGCATGCACCCCGTCCTCTTATACGCGTAGAGCGACATATCTCATCGGAATGTCTCTCTTTTTTCGGCCGCTCTCTATTGCCGCGTGCGGCTGCGGACGTTATGCGATGCGCCGATATGTATTATGCGCGGACCCGTTGATATCCGTGACGAGACTCCTCCCTCATCCTGCATCCCCCACCAGAGAGGAATTTCGTGCTTCCGCAACAACTACCCAGATTTAACGTATTTACACAACTCTGCGGATAGTATCGCCCCCACCAGACAACCTACATACGCATATATCGTATAATCACACCGCATCGTAGAGTTATTTCGTCAAAGCTTATATTCATCGCTGATGCAACAACGAGACACTTTCTGAATTAAAAAAAGGACTCCCCAGGCTTTCTTCGCCCAAACTTCATCCGAATATAATATATCTATATATATAACAACTATAAGAAACAAATTAAACCAAAATTTCCCATTGCCTGGAACAATTTTTATCAAGGAATAATGTGTGAATTCTATACTTTGTTGATGCCTTTTCGTCCACTGCGTCTTCTATAACCGCATGACAAAAATATAACTGGCCGTCTTTAATCATATAATCCATATGATCTCTATCAAAATTATAAAAGATTTACTATATTATATTGAAGAATCTAATTAGTATCATGCGTGTACTATATGTTCAACTCGATTAAAACAGAGTATCGAAAGTAATCCTATATGCAAATGCAGGCCAAATAAGTTTCATTTAATGAGAAAAGTATAAAAAATGATCTATAGAACAAGGAATTACATATTTTCCTTTAATAAGTGACTCAGATTTTTTTTTATATAGTTTTCAAAGTTACTATATGTGCATGTATATATCTATGATAGACAATGTATGCAAGTATATGTACATACATGCGAATTCAACCAAATTCGTGGATAGCCTGGTCCACGCCGTATACATTTACAATTCACGTTTTCGTTATAGCGCCCAAAGTTTCATGGGTACAAATATAACACTCCGAGGGTTATCATTTCGGCTGTATATGCACGTGTTTGTGCGTATGTACTATTCGATCATGTATTGTACATAGAGAATATGCGTGAAATGACATGGCAGCAGCCCAGTTGATTTGTTCGTGGATTATAGCCCCTGCATGGGAATCGAGATAGATAGAGAAATAGATAGGTAGATAGATAGATAGATAGAGAGAGAGAGTCAGACTCGAATCCTCGCTATTTCGAGTTATATTGTACGCACACGCACACACAAGCGTCTGTCACTATATACGGATACCAATGGGAGAATCATGCAGCTGCAGTGGCATCCTCTAGTACATATAACGGTTAAAAAATAAAAAGCATAAACTGAATCGATGCAACTCTCATGACGAAAGGGAATTAAAAAAGCTGGTGTCAACAACCGCACTTTGGCGCGGGGTTCAAATTTTTCTTTTCGATCATATTAATATTGGATAGAAAATAAGGTAAATGTAAAAACCGTCGATGATACGTTTTTTGTGTCTTTTTTTGTTCATATTGATATTTCGATATTATCCAATTATTTTAAGAGAGAAAAAAAAACAAATTTCCCAGCTACATTGTTTTATTTTATTTTTCACTTTCCAACAGAGAAACTTTAATTCTGGAGTCGAAGTCAAGAAACAAGTGAAAATCGTCTACTTAAAAAATTCCGAGCTTTTCACGTAATCAGAAATATGCATATTTTTCCAAAGAACGATATGGCGTGAGGATCGATGATAGGAGCAGAGCATGAAAGCAAACACATTATTTGTCATAATAATGTCAACGCAGCTGTCGCCTGCGTGAGCTTCTGGGCTCTGGTACATTATTGACAGCGACGTTAACCAGATGGTGTGTGGCGGTGCAATTTACACCTTCTTTACGGAATAAAACACATATAAACGAGAATCGGGAGAAAGAGAAGAGTAAAAGGGCAGTCGTATAAAACTTGGCTGCTCTTTTTTAACGGAGAGAAAAAAAGATAGAGAGGGCTAAATAAAAAAAATATATACATATATACGCATTTATATGAATGTATATATATATAAAAAAGGAGTGAGAGAGGCAGAGGCTTAGTTTTTCGGGGTTGCTCCCCACTCGGGACGCGACACGCTGGATGTGTACTTAGTTGCTCGCTGGTGTAGGACGGATATGGCTTTCAGTTTGGCACCGTGACACGAGAAAGAGGCCAAGGGGTGTCGTTGTGTAAACACGGGGTGGTAATGGCTCCTCTTCTCTCTTTCTTCCTTTTCCCAATCCCCTCTCTTTCAAATTTCATCCCCCAGGATCATTCCTCTTGCGGTTGTTACGTTATACACATCGAGAAAACTTCTCTCTCGCGTTCATTCGTACCTATACACATTTCCCGTTTATCACGACCCAGCGCGATATACTTTCCACTCGGAAAATACTCAAAAGCCTCATCTGCTTTTCCGCAATATCAAGCACGCTTATTCTCGTACTTCTGGATCAATTTCAATTTTCTCAGCACCTCCGCCACTTCAGTTATACACTTGTATACGCACTATTATATTACACTATATTTTTTATTTATATACCCATCTGTACCAAAATATTCAATAAAACTATATACCAATAATAAAACGAACAAAAAGAATACTCGAAATTCAAAAAATATGTAAATCCTTGTCTCATATCGTCCGTCAATTTTTACGTACGCACTGTTTTCAAATACGAGCAAGTTTTTTAAACGCGGAAACGATTGTTTAACGTGAAAAAAAGTCGAAAATAATAACAGCAACGTTACAAAATATCATAACAACAACAATGATGATGATGATGATGATGATAATGACAATAATAATAATAATAACAATAATGATAATAATAATAATAATAAATGTGTATAGTAGCAGGGAGAGAGGAATAATAATGGGTGGGCAAGCTTTTAAAGGGCAGGCATAGATTCATAGGAACGCACCCTGCCTGGCCACATTGTTCCGGGATTACAGGGGAGTAAATTCGCGAGGTTGCGGCATCCATCGAGACACGGACATCCAAAAATGTGTGTATGTGCGTGTACGCACGAGGCGCACACGCATTCGTTCTAGACATGGGAGCTAGCAGAGGAGGTTTTTCTATGGAAGCAGTTGGGTAGTGTTAGACTCGTATGTTTGTTGTTACAGTAACGCCACTGCGTGGGTATATATATATATAGGTAACCACGACCCTTATTCTCCATTCCAGCTTCCCTCTTATTATTTCCCTCTCTTTTCTCTCCGAGATTTTCAGGGGTGAAATTTGTATAGAAAGATGGCGAGAGAGAGAGAGCACAGAATATATATACTGAATCACTTTCCGGTCCTAGGCGAAAACGCGCGTATATTCCATCTCGGGACTTTTATCCCTGATGCTGTCAACGAGTCTCTATCCTTCTATTTTTTGTCCTCTTCCTTCTTTCATTTTCTCTGTTCTTGTCTCCCGCGCATATAATGGAGCTTTGATTCGGTTACGTGTGCAAGTATAAAGTACACACGCTCGGTATATAGACTTTTTTTTTCGTTCGCGCACCACCGCAAGAGGAGAAAAACTGCGACGATCCCCCCGGGGCACTCGGGCGTGTACTCGAGCTTTGTACGTCAGCAGAGTTTGTCCGGGGACTGTATGGAGTTCCGTGCGCCGAGTTACCCGTGTCGCGCGTTCAGAATTCCGCCGTTATTGTTGTGCCTTTCAATAAAACGTAACGCCCATCCGCCCGCGATTTCTTTCCCATTGCGCCGATTAACTTCCACCCCGCCTCCCTAAGTACCTCCTTCATCCGAATCCATCGTACTGTATACTCATACGTGCGAATACTAAACATTCCTCCTTCTCGGAACTATTCATTCTGATGTATATACTTGTCACTCATCATCCGATCTTCTTACTTGGCCGAACGATGAGTTTTATTATATACTGTATTAAAGAGTATTTAGCTGTATTTAGCCTGATGATGGCTATGCCTTATATTATATCCGTAAATCCAAAATCCAAAAATGCACCAAGTTCAACAATGTTTCTTCAAAACATTTTCATTGATATATAGAATAAATAAAAGTATAAATAATAAAAAATATAGTGAAATGCTGTTGTAACTGAATAATAAGGATGAAGGTGAAATTTGATTGGTCTGTTGAAGGTCTGGTTCAAGAATAGACGGGCAAAGTGCAGACAACAGGTGCAGCAGCAGCAGCAGCAGCAGCAACAGCAGCAGCAACAGCAGCAGCAGCAACAACAGACGTCAACGCCGAAGGGATCACCGAGGACGGGTCAGGCCCAGAGCAATAGCGGAAAGATGAGTTCGTCGCAGCAACAAACGGGGGGAAACAATCGACGAGCCTCTCCGGTATCTCCACCGCGAGGGAAGGAAGCGCCGGGTCCAAATTCTCCGTTGATAAGTTCAAACTCGACGTATCCGAGATTGGGGGCAACGCCGACCGGGGGAAGCGGAGCGAGCAGCGCGCTTACAACCCCGTCTCCGCCATTGACACCAGGATCGAGTCAGTTACCGCCGTCATCGTATCCTCCGATGAACCAGATCCACCACGGGGAGTACGGTTTCCCGTGGAGCTCCGCGTCCCCGGGCTCGGTTAATCCGAGCCAGTGTTACCCCGGACAGACTTACAACGCTTATCAGAATCCTTACGCCTCCGGGGACTATTACCAGACTCAAATAAGCCACATGCACAGTCCTCAGAGCAATTATCATCACCACCATCACACCCAGTATCATCACAATATGACCCTAACATCGTCCATGTCACATTTGGGACATCATCATCTGAACACGAGCTCGGCGAACGAGATGGCCGCCTCCTCCCCCGGCGATTCCTCCGAAGGCTACATTCTTCCTGATCAGAAGTACCAGGCGATGGTCTAGCAGCGTCACTACCGCTCCAACAAGTATCGTCACTGCCCGAGCAGCGAACACTTTGAGGAAGGCGAGCAAGCCTGGCACGATCAACAGCTCTCTCACTTTCGAAAAATCGGCTATGGCCTCTACTCGACCGGCGATCGAGCCCAATTTCGAGCCTCCTCGGTTGTTCCTAGTCAGGATTTCCGTCTGGACAAGACTCATCATGAGACCATCATTTGATAAGGCCCATCGATTATTATTCCGCGTACTATATACTTTCAATCGTGCACTAAGCACTTTACTGTGCGAGGTATTTTGCTTCAACAACTCTTCTAAATTTCACTCCAATAATAAGTTTTTTTTTTGCTCAAAACATTCCGTGAATTTAGTAGCAACTTTGAAGGATCTCAACTTTACGAGCTTCCGCATTTTTCTTTCTTCATTATATATATATACGTATCGATGGACCCTTCGGAAAATAAATTTCAAATTGATGGTGATTTTTTTTTCTTTTTATGTGCAACTCGCTATACGGTACACTGACTTCTTGTTTCACAGTTCAAAAAAATTGTGGAAATTCACGCTCGAAAAAATAAATATTTTTTTTTTCGAGGTAAAATCTCCCGCGATCGATTCTACTGACGTGAGACTACATATCTGATCGTGCATGTAGATATATATATATGAGAACTGAAAATCCATCAGCGTAACCTTTTTCGTTGAAAAAATCGACCGAGCACTCGCTCGTACAACTCGTACATTTTTACATACTCGAATAAAAAAATCGTCCTGACCAACGATTCGAAAAATCGGACGTAAAAATGTTTCACGGTTTATGGAAAAAGGGCACAGACGAATGAAAAAGTAGAAAAAATAGCTTGGACCGATTAGCGCGGACGTGGCACTTCGTTCGATCGTTTTGTATCGCTAAAGGGTACTCGATCGAACGGGAGATTTTCAAGATGCGAAGCGTTACTAAAAATCTCTGATGGGCGAATATAAACAATTGTATTGGTTCTCGAATTTACACAATAATTCTACAAAAATAAACAATTTGAAACAAGAACGCGTACACAGACACGGAGAATATAGAATACTGTTAAATAGATCGAGTAATAAAAATAAAAATGTGACCCTTGTAAAACTAAAATATTGAAGCTAAAGAAAAAACATCTTTCGTTACTTTGAAAAAAATACTTCGTAGAAAGTATTTATTACGATTAGTTCGTCATTTGTTATTTTTATAAAGTGAAGGTATAACCAGTATGCGAGCAAAGACTGTGCATACGCGATTACTGAGGCGAGAGGCAATTTACATAAAATAATGTTCGAAGAAAAAAAAGTACTTTGATTGATGTAACCGAAGATGCCGACACGGAGAGCAATAACACCGATGCCCGAATTTACGAACAGAGAAGGGCCAAAGAAAGCACGAAACTGGATTTATATCTCGCGCCAATTCGAAGCAATGTTTCATCTTCAGCCCTCAATTTCGCAAATAATTTTTAAAAAATGTGTATATTTATTACTTTACAATGGCAATCGTGAAAATAGAGAACGGAATAAAACGAATTGTTTTCTTTTTTTTTTAACAAGAAAAAAAAACCTTTCATAATTGCTCCTCTTGATTCCGCAATCGATCGATCTGCTATCATTACTTTATTAATCCATATTGTTATAATTATCGTCGAATTTCAAGATATAGAGTATCGTTAGTCATCGAGTCTACAGCTCATCAGCTACAATATTACTAGTTATTATTACAACTCCTCTTATTATAATTATAATTATTATTATTATTGTCGTCATTATTATTTTCATTACTATGATTATGAATATAATTATTATTATCATTATTATTGGCATCGATGTAAAGTAATTCGATAATCATCCATATCAAGAGAAGAAGGAGAATAAAAACACCGCGCTTCGCCATATATAATAGACAAAACGAAATCTGTACATAAACATTCCAATAATTGATATATTATATATATATATATAAATATATAAATAAATGAATAAATATATGAATAAATAAATTTTAAAAAAATAAGTATATATCCATAAAGGTGTGTGCATGATCAAACGATGAATAATAAAGTGCATCACGAATATTGGAAAGGGAGCGCGAGGCGATCGCGTGGCTAACACCGGGGAGCAAAACGAAAATAGGAGTTTCAAAGAAGCAAAAAACGTCAAGCACAGCGAATCCGTGCTTATTTTTCCTTTGGATCATTAAACGTAAAAAACATTTATCGAAGTCATCAGCTAAACAATAGACGTGTCTTCGGTAAGTTAACGGCACGAATACTTTCTATATACGAAATAAGTAATATGAGTATATAGTAATAAAGATACATGAATGAACAAAAAATATAATATACATCGATGAAGAGCTAATGAGAAAAACATCGAAGACTCGAAGTTAGGATGCTCAAAAGACACACAAAAATCGAATATGACCTGATGCTTCTCTCTAAATTTACGGCTGTCTCCTTTCTCACACGTAAACGCCCGATGTGAGCACCAACTCACAAAAGTACGTATACACTGTTTTTAAAATGAATTAAAATTTTTCGTCAAACCATAAAAATAGTCTTTTGTGTAAAATTATTGTGAATTACTCTAATATCAAATAATTATAGAAATTTTTTCATAAACATACACATAAACGCATACACATACACACACGCGCATACCATATAAAATTTGAAAGAAAAGGAATAAATAAATGAATATATATATATACATATATGTCCATACGTATTGTATAAGTTTTGTCGTCAGCGACAAAATAAGGGAAAAGTTGGAGAGTGTGAAAATTCAAAAAAGCAGAAGTAAATAATTTTTAAGTGTATATCGTGTATACAATCCTAATGTATGATAATCATTGTGATCGTACATTGAGTTGCCGAGAGTGAAAAATATTGGTCGTATAAGCAAGAGAATAAAGGGAGAGACAAATTAGAATGAAAAATCGAAAAAATTATTATGAATGAAGGTACATTTGCGCAAAAGTACCCATACGAGAATAAATAATATTAAGTATATAAAGGTATTATACGATGAATATTATCGATATAACGGAGACATGCCCAATCAAAGAAATTTCAAAAGATGGCACATAAGAGGACAAGAAATATATATGATAAAAAAAACGTGAATATATCGTGCACATCGCTCCCCGCTCCTCATCGTCGCATATTGATATAAGGCCGCTAATTTGTAATGTCACAACGATCTGAAGCTATTGTAAATAATTAAATGAGCGAAGTAAAAAAAAGTAATATTACGTGTGTAAGTTATAAATGAGAATTGACAAAAAAAAACAGAAAATACGGCGAGTCCCGTTCCTTTCTTTTTCGTTAACAGTTCTCGAATTAAACGAGAGAGAAACGAAGATGAAAGTGAACATTTTCAATGGCAAAATAAAACGTCGGATATTATTAAAAAATTATGACTTGTTATTGCTGCCTTATTCCTCAACTTTTTTGTTCTCGAACACGTTGACCGTTTAAAAAAGTTATAAATTGTCAGAAAATTATTACACATCATATGTATAAATTAATTTTGCTTCAAATAATTTACAGAACCTTCGTTTTATCTATAGTATATATTTCCTTCTATGGTATTTATTCTTTTATTCTTAAATTTCAAACACTATCCCATATTAAAAAAGACACGAGACCTCTAATCGATTAATCGGAATAGAGCGCATTTATGCGGAGAGCATTAACCTTTAGCTAATTTCTACTCATAAAAAAAATTCAACGTGTGCTGCTTTGGAAACAATGACTTTGATGTTTGAATCATTCATTTCGTCTTGCAAAATTTTTCAGAAATTATCTGTTACGAAGTTGATATCGTCGAGGACACGAAAAGATATCGCCACTTGAAATTTTGAGATTTTCCTATTTTCAATTCTCGAAAAATCCGGCTGGAAGTCCTCGAACACGCTAAATTTTCTCAGCACATGTGAAAAAAAACTTGCAACACGATTTTATATTATTTATATCTAATATACCTGAATTTTTCGGGGATCGTAAACATTAAAAAAAAGAGAGAGAAAATTCGTCGAGCGTAACGAGGAAAAAAATATTTCAAATTTTCGTTAATTCCTCGGTCATTATTTCCATGGTGATTAGTCGAGGTCAAATGAAAAACCGAACAGGGTCTTAATTATATTTTGATTTTCGATTGAATTTTGAACCAGTAGACCGGTAGAAAGTGTCCGGGTGAGACGTGTCGGGTCTCGGCAGGTAGTTCGTTACCGAAAAACATTCCGTAGAAATAATTCGACAATTTCAATTGAGTGTCAGTTCCAGAAATTTTCAATCATACGAAAAGTGAATAGTGTTTGGTGTTTCTTATTCATAATATCGTTTAAAAATATTGGTGCAGATGTATCTTATATAAAAAAAGAGATGAAACCTCTAATCGATTAATTGGAATTGAGCGCATTATGTGAAGTATGAAGTACACAGAGAGAAAAAGTTCGAAAAAAATTACCATGCTGTCTCTATAAAGCGTGTGCAAACGACAAGTATAGGAAATTTTACCGTGCTGCACGGTAAACAGACCTTTAGACCAATTTTTTAAAGATTTTTCAGAAAATTTCCGTGCAGCACGGTAAAATTTCTAATGCTTTAGAGCAATTTTTACAAGATTTTTCAGAAAATATTCTATAAAATCTTGGAATTACATGTCGTTTGCATAAGCTTTATAGAGACAGCATGGTAATTTTTCTCAGACTTTTTCTCTCCGTGTATTCGCCTATTGAAGAACATCAAAATATATCAATTCCAACATGTCAAAAAAAGCGGTCGCGTTGTCGCTCGTACTTTTAATATATGTATACATATATTATTCCTTCATCATAAATTTTCTACCTGTTTTGTGCTTTATTTTCTTACTAAAAGCTATAAGACATAAGGTGTAACGCTTTTACGTTTTTGAGCAGAAACGGATTCGATTACCAGGATTCAGGTGTAATTACACACTTAGCCGGCATTCGTTTTACCACGAGAAAAGGAGGTGATACGTAGCCGGGTCTCAGGTTATCAAAGCTATATAGACAAGAAGAAGAAGAAGAAGAATAAAAAATACTTTGGCAGCGTTGCTCGAAGGAAAGATTTCTATGTCATTTCCACCAGCAAGAACGCGGAATGTAGCGAATATCAAAGAAACAAAGGGCACAGCAGATGCACATCCGGAAGATTTATCCTCCGATTAATTACACTAATGGAAACAGCTTGGATCGCTCTCGGCGTCAATTTCCTTAATGCAGAGCTCACTGCAAAAAAAAAAATTCGTAACAGCACCTCGCTCCAGGCTTCATCGTTTTCCTCTCTGGTCTATATTCAACACGTTACTGGTGGAATATTGGTTCGCAAGGGTTTATTTATTTCATCGCTCGATTTCTCAATATTTTTTTTAAAATACAATATCAAAAAAAAACTGTTACGCGGAGCAAAGTTTCATTTTTAATAAATCAAATGAATCGAACAAACTTAAAAAAAAAACTATATATCGTATAGCCTGAGAGACAAATGGTTTTCGACGTACCTAATTATTTCTTCTTTTATATATAATAATAATAACAACAAAAAACATCAGTATAAAGGAATAAACGGTTAAAGAGATATAGGATGATAAAGTAAAAATAAACGGGGGATCGAGTACATATATATAGAGTGTGCGTATAACAGACGGATATATTAGTTGAAGCGCGCTGTATACAAAACGAGAGGAGCTTACGAGCCATTGATTTTCATGATTGGGGGAGTAGTAAGCCATGCAGCAGGGGATACGTTTATCTACAAAGTTAATGACGGTTCATTAAATGAGGACAGGTGTGCGAGATCTGGAGGGATGAAAAGAGCACCGGCAGGTATGCGTTTATCAAGGATCGGTTACGATTAAGGGGGGGTTCTCATTCAATCACGTCAATGTATATAATGAGCCTGCGAGCAAGTTCTTTGTTGTTTGGAATAAACGTAACGGAGCGAACGCGCCCACCTTTCGATCTCTATTTCGGAATCGAGCCAAAAGTCGACGGAACGGGGTATAGGCGCTCTTTCGATCTGCATTCAACGACAAAAGGGATCAATTGCCTCGCGAGTAACACAGATTATGAGCCACTCTGCTCCGGGCTGACCTTTTTCGGAACAACGGCGCGGGCCGCCGTACGCTTTCGCCGTGCGCCCGTCGACGCTAATTGGACACGCAGGACCTTTTTAGCACCGTGTACTGTTTATTCTCATCCAGACTCATTCGCTCTCACGCATAATCACGTTTGAGCTTGCGCCTGCATGCTATTACGCGGCAGGAGTTCTACACGCACACGCACACACTTTTAAACAGGATATCTGCTCGTCGAATCGCTCTTTTAACCCCCATTCAACGAGCCTGCATATGTTATATCATCAAGGCTATTAATATGAGAGACAGAGTATACAAGAATAAGATCGAATAAGCGATATATCGTATAATTAATCTACAATCTCGATAACACAAAAAGTTTGGCGCATGATAAAATAATTGCCTATTATTGGGAAGAGCTGATCATTCCAAAGCACGAAAACTTGTTGAAAAGTCGGATAATAATCCTTATTCGAGAGAATATAACTATAGCCAATGAGGTCGAGGGAATAATCTCGGCGGCTCCTCATCGGCCAAGAGTCCGCCGGAGCGATCGAGGAGCGTGCGATGGACGACAATGGCCTTGAACTTGGCCGAATGCGATAGAAGTAACAACGTCGCGGCTTCGCCAAGAGCTCGCGCGATGCCCAATACAACACGCGCATTTATATATATACGTATATTTATATGTATATACCTTTACGCGCATATATATACGTGTATGGTTAGAGAAACTGGTGCCAGCTCCTCCTCATGTATACGTGCTATGTGTGTATATATATATATATATTTACGTACAATTGACGCTGGTTGGAGAAGCACACACCGGGGAAGAGTTAAAATCGGCTTGCGTTTAGCCGGATCCCATTATAACAACTCGGGAACCATGGTAAGCTCTTTCTCTCTCTCTCTCTCTCGCGCGCGCGCGAGCGCACTTTCGTCCTCATCTTTGGCTCTCACTCGCCGCGCGCGTTCTCTTCTGCACCGCGTTGAGCGAAACGTTAATGCTCTCTCACTGTGTCACCGGGCTAAGCCCGGACTTACCTAGACCTATCCTGCTTGCGCGTTTCTTCGCATCTTCTCTCCTCTCCGCCCTCCTCCATTTTTTCCCTCACTCGCCTCATATATCCGCGAAGAGGGTTTACCTATCCTCTCTCTCTCGATCACCTTCCCTCATTCCGCGCTATTATAGTTCAATGACACTATCTCGTCCTCTCCTAACATCTATTACATTCCTCGCATTCCTTATTCAATAATTGATTCCTCATATATCATTATATATGTATCTGCTATATACAATATACGTATATAATTGATTCACAATTTTTATTTTCATATCCACGCACTGCAGAGGTTCAAACACAAAACGTAAACGTGCATGCGTGTATATATTATGAGAAATTATGTTCTTTTTTTTTTGTAATAATCGCGAAAAAAGAAACACAACATTTTTATTGCATAATTGGAAAATCATTAAAAATATATTTTGACGATAAATCATATTTTTGTCATATTTCGAGGCAATAATTTATTTTTACACTGTAAAAAATTTCGCGGTGTTAACCAAATTGTGTGAGTGCTAAAAGGAAATGGTGTAAAACAATAACACCGGTGTGTGTGTGTGTGTTTGGTAAAAGATGTAGAGCGATGTTACTTGCTGATTTCACGCGGTTAAAAATCGACGTTTTCAGCAGCAGGGATGAACAAAGCTCGATACTTTTTCCTGTGAGAAATGAAAATTTTTCAATGTATGATATGTTTATTGATATGCACCATCGATGAGATAATAATCACCTATCGAAAAATTTTCATTTCTCAGAAAAATATCGAGCTTCGCCCATACCTGTTCAGCAATAAAACTTTGTCAACATTGAGCAAATCGGTCCTCGAGGGCATCTTTGGTTAATCAGGTTTAAGACGATGCCGCAGATCCCAGGCAGTTGGAAAACGCGATTGGTTCAAACTTCTTTAATTCTTTGTCAATGAGAATAATATTTTTTTAGCCCACGCGATTTTGACGAAATATATCAATAGTTTGTAAGTTTGAGCAAATCGCGTTTTGTGTCACGTGGTACATCTACGGCATCACCTTAAGGCGAAGCGTAATTATTTCAAGGAACTGATATACTTAAATATAAATATTTTGAAAACCTTTCCAGAATTTTTTTTTAAAAGAACGAGTCTACATAATAAATTACCCTATACATCAGGGTAAATCTCTGTATTCAGAGGTAGAGAGAGAATTAAAAAAAAATAATTTACGAACTTGTTAGTGTGGAATTTTTTACGAAAAGAGTTGCATATATAATGTACAAACAAATAAAAACTTACATTATTCCAAAATATTTTTTATATTATTGAGTTGCTTAATCTGTATCTCGCTTTTTTATTCGCAGTAATATATAGTGTTACTTCATTAATTTTACGCACTAAACAGTGTTTATGTTGCGGTGTTAATTATTTACACTGATCAAACACAGCATATTAAGCCACATCTATAAACACCATGCCATTATTAATCAAACGGTGGGAACTATATATGTATAGACCAAGAATGATGTGTCAAATTAATATCATTTTAACGCTAGATTTTTTGTATACAGTGTATGGTGCTGGATATAATCGCGGCATCTTCCAATGTTACGCCGATTGCCAATATAACGTATATATACATATACATGAGTTAAACGACGTCACGCAATTCAGCCTCAAAGAGAGAGGAAGAGAAGGGGGTGGAATATTTTAAAATAGATCACGATTCACTGCACCGCGTGGAGTCAGGATCAAAGAGACAGCGCGATGTGACGAGTCACTGCGAAAACGTAATAAGATTTCAAATTTTGTGGATTGCTTAAATGCCCGGTTAGGGTCGCGTGTGGGTAAAAATACGAATATTTGCCTGTACGAGATTGGAAGATGAGAAGAATGATTTGAAGGATCGGGTAGATGGAAAATTGAATGAAACGTTTCACAGGATCCAGAGCTCGAAAGAATTGAATTGAAAAAAAATTGTCGTACCGACAAAACGACGCGCATATATACGCGTTACGCATCGAATAGGTCTTCTTCTCCCTTTGATCTCTTTTTTATTTTCTTCCCCGTAATGCTAAAAATCCCAAGGGTCTCGTAAAAAAGCTGCGTCGATCTCAAAGATTTCGGATTAACCATCAGTATATTTTCTTATTATTTATTTTCATCTTTGAGAAAAAAAAATTAAAGCGTACCAAAAGAAACATATTTCTCACAAATTATTATAGATACAAAATATTGGATGAATTATATATGATCATCGATTATGTATATACAGATGTAATCGATACTTCCGGCTTTTGTAAAAATATATATACATGAAAAAAAAGGGATGCGGAGCGCGATGGAGGAAAAAAATTTGACGCGGGTAAAATCGCGGTAAGTCAAGGAGCACTTTGTGAAAAAGACGGTAAACATCCGTCTCGAAGATTCAATCGAGCTGACATAACTTTGAGAGAAGAGGCATAGACGAGAGAAAAAAAGGAAAAAAAGCGCTTCTTTTGAAGCTGTAAGCGGAGAAAGAATGAAACTCGAAAAGGATCGCGAAAAGTTTGGTCCAATCGAAAAACATATCCGCAGTGAAGCGTCATCGAGAGCTCGCCGATCATCGGGTCATTGTTTCCTCGTTCTCGTCTTCCGAGCTGCCTCCTTATTTCTCCGTTAAGATCTATTTTTTCAATCGTATATATACCTCGAATAGTTTTGGGATAGCGCCCGATGGAGATCAGAGAGCGAAAGCCGCGGCAGTCACCCGGCAGGAAGTCAAGGGGCGCGAACGCATTGTTGCTCCATCGAGCACAAAATATATCCCCCAACTCCTCCCACAAAGCAAATATTTCGTCGTCAAAACCGGAGGATGCTCTCTGCTCCAACTATTTATGTCTATCCACAGACAGAATACAATACGCGTGCAAGTAGAACATTTTGTGTGCATGGGTGAATGATTTTTTATCAGGACTCATATGACTCGTTCGCTGACGATGAGTGTATATTATATATTATATGGAGCAGCGAATATACTCATCGGACATACGCATGCACATGCAGACATACCATCGCGTACCCTCGAATAATATTCGCAGTACGCAATGTACGCGCGTTATATACATATAATAGCTATACATCTCCCTCGTAATCCTAAAAAATGAACCACTGGTCTCGCGTTATTCCTGTCCATTTTTTTGCGATCTATACCTGTACCCTATATATAGCTATATATAAGCACAGCAGAGATTCGTATACTTGTACTCCTGCCTCGGTTCAAACTTTTTTTTGTTTCATTTCCCATTTTTTTTGTGCAGGTCGGATGCACTTTCGATTCCAAAATATCATAGATATTTTGAAGTGGCTGGCAATCACGCCGATGACGATAAATATTCCCACTATATGTATATATATACGCAAAAAAATTGCAAGTATTTGCGTGTGTACCATATCAGAGATGAAGAAAGAAGAAACTTTTTCACGATTATTTTATTTCGTCTCTTCAAATTAATAATTCGCATTTTTTCGGTATATATTGTATATTACGGAATAAGTATATACTATCGAAGATAACATACCAATAAGAAATTTAATTTCAACCTCACATTTTGATTCTATATATTGAATTTGTTTTATCCGCAGTCGAGTTTAATCTGATTTTTGCAGAGTGCAGTGAATCAAGAGTTGCAACAATTAACTAGATATATAATCCTTACTTTACCGAATGCTCTGTATTTATAAGTAAAAAATAATTTGGTTCAATTGTATGAGGTTATGCGTATGCGGAGGAAAACGTGCGCATATATAAATCGCTCAATTATTCCTATTTTCCTGAGTACAGAATATCGCATTGAGGTGCGTTATATAAAAATTGAACCTGGCTGGGGTATACGAAGATCTATATATATATAGGTAAGAAAAGAAAAAAGAGAGCGAGAGAGGAGGAGGAGGAGGAGGAGAGGCTGTATTCCGCGTGCGCGCCGACGGGGGATATTCGCTCATCCTCGTGTACACGAGAGAGAGAGAGAGAGAGAGAGAGAGAGCACGCGGAGAAACGAGAAGAGAAAGAACAGGGCGAGTGAAAGCAGGCTCCTATAAATAATTAGCGAGGAGTCGCTCTCCAGTCGTCGAACGTAAGCCGCTTAGGATCCCCCCCTCCCCCTCCCCGGTTCCACCATCCCACCCGGCCACCCAGCGTCCCTCTTTCCAAGGGCCCTTCTGGCCGCCTCATCCGCCGCCGCGCACCGAGCCACCCCCCGCGCGCTAGCCGCGACGCGCGTATCGTCGTTCATCGCTGCTCTCCCCCGCGGCGCGTCCCGCCGCCGGCCCCCTCGCTCGCTAGCTCTCCTCTCGACCCACGCTATATATACACATACATTTATATATATACATATATATATATATACATATAACGACCCCGGCGCGCATCGTCGTGACCTCACCCTCGATCCTCCTCTCTTGCTCTCCTCCTCCGTGTCCTCTTCTCCGCGATCCCTCTGCCATTTGCTCTCAACCCCTGTGCTCGGCGAACTCACGCTCGTCGCTCCATATATTCCTCCTCCTGGCCCTTTTTCTTCCTCCGACTCGCTTATCCGTACCTTATATTTTCCTCTGTGCATGTGCATGTGCGACCTTCTATATACCCGCGTTCTTTATAGCCAAAACGCAAAAAAATATAGTATATATTATATGTATATACTCAGCATTGACTAATAATGACATTTTTTTTATTGTATTAATAATATACATATGTATGCATATACGCTTTTTTATTTTTATAAATACCAAACTCGTCCTATATTTATTCTTTTGATCGATAAATAGTTTAAAAAGGAAAGCGCATATACAGATTGTATGCATTTATATATATATACATATATTGGGAGAAAACGATAGTTGAGCACATAATGCGAAAGTAGATTTACATTTATATGAAAGAAAGCGATGAGCGTCGGAGAATGAAAATAAAATAAGTTGCTCGCGCGGAAAAAGAGTAGGGCACAAGTCGATTTACTTTTGTGCGTATATATATATAGCGATGAAATGTATAGCATTTCTTATGACCCTTTGATTACGATTAAACGAGACGTGTACAATGTCAATGCGGTGTACCTAGGCACGAGTAGAAACATCGTCAGAAGGACGTCGAGTTGAAAGCATAAAGCAGAGTATATGGCATACTCGAGAGCTTGCGCGGGGAGGGGGGAAAGGCGGAGAATAAGAGCTCCTCCGCTGCAGAAAGTTTCGAATGAATGGAAAATGGAAACTTGGCAGAAAGCCCACTTCGCTTTTTCCTCCTCTTATTTCCGCTTTCTTTCTTTCAAGCTGCATACGCGGATATAAAGCGAGATACCAGAATATAAATGTATATAACAATTGATGATGTATATATGCCACGCACCGACGAGAGTTATTGGTATGTATATGCACACAGTATATATTATATATTTATATATGCGCCATCGCTCCTCATCTCCGGGAAACAAAAAAGAAACTTGATGAGGCAAAATGGGAGATTTTCCAGGCCAACGTTTCTGACTTCGATAATACATCCCCCGCCTCGGTAAATTAAATTCGCGCGATGGCAAGTGTGGCGCGTACGCAAGTATAGCGAATATATGTTTTCCGCTGCGATTCAATTTACCGCGGGGCTGACACGCGCCAATTTCGAATCTCGTCGAAAATACGCGCGGGTATTCGCGCTTCAGAACGAGAACGCTTCTAATAATGCTCGTCAAATTGTTGACATACGCGATAATACGCGCACCGTTGAGTCGCGTACTGCATGAAACTACAGAGATATAAAGAGAGCAACAACGATGAGAAAAAGAAAGGGGGCCTCGCTCGTCAGGGGGTTACAAAGTGAATCTCGGATTACTGCTTGCATCCTTCTCTCTCTCTCTCTCTCTCTCTCTCTCTCTCTCTCTCTCTCTCTCTCTCTCTCTCTCTCTCTCTGGGATCTCTCGCTTCTTCTTACAACGTCTCTCGGGAAAACGCCACTGGACAACGCGAAACCTTACACCGAGCTTGTACGAGTGCCAAACAGAGAGAAGGAGAGAACGTGCGCCCACATGTGCCATTTCGTCGTAATTAAGATCGATTTTGAAAGTTTTTTTTCTTTTTTTTTAGTATCTAATAGATTTTTTTAATGTGTCAGAAGAATTCATAATGCGAAAAGTCGAAAAGACTGGATAACTTTTTCATCAGTTTTTTTCAATTTTATAATATGAATTTTTGCATTTGGCCACGAATAAGTAGCATTTTTGTCATCTACGAAAAATTTCCGATCGAAAAAACTCTTAAAATCGAAAAAAAATTCTCCTTTTAAGTTTTTTCAAAAAGCTTCAAGGGCGTCATAATTTTTCAAATAATTGATGGAATATAACAATTCTTGCGCCATTCGCTTCGTTTTGCAAAAATCTTTAAAAATCACTCTCAATAAAAAGTTGTTTTCTGTCAAGAGAGTAAAGAAAGATATACAATAGCAATAAATTGTAATTTTCGTGAGTCTAAGAGACCCAGTGTGATCGAATGAGGTCTTAAAATCGAATAAAGAAATATTCTGAAGGAAATAGTGTATAAACGATATGTATTTATGTATATACATTATGTATACAATAGTGGTGACATAATAGCCTAACTATATTTGTGATCGCTAATTGCCGCATCGAAACAGGAATGCTCCCTCAAAGCTGCACACCATTATATACACTACACTCGCATCTCCCTTTCTCTCTTTTTTTCTCTGTCGTTACCCAGCGACCTCAGTGAGATCGAACCCCCATGGGAAATCTCGAATCTGTACGCTCCGTTCAACCCCTGACGAAACTCCCTGCGAAGAGAAACGATTTTTTTATCTGTTATCTCGCAATGTTTTTCGCTTCGGTTCGTTCCAGCCACGTTTCTCGTCTCGCGTCTTGTACCAATCAGATTAGATCGATACAAATTGGAGGTGATTTTAAAAAATAATATACAATCCTTCCGAGTTACATATAGTATATTTTTACTTGATGCCTGAATTAATGATGAATTTTAATGCGAAATTTTCACAAAATTTTTCAAAATATATTTGCAAGAGATTATATATGTAATACACATACTATATATATATATATTCTAAAGGGTCTTTGATATTCTTTCAGTCGAATACTAAAAAAAATAATAGATCGGAAAAATAAATGAAACGGTGAGAAACCACCTGTTCATGATCAATCCGTGTGACACAACGGAAGCGAAAAAAAAGTACATCGAAAGCATAAAATTTCCGGAGTAATCGTGAAAGAAAAATCTCTATATAACGTCGCCGGCAACATATCGGAACTTTTTCGTTGTATACCGTATTATATATAGGATAATGGTGACGAGCGATCGAACGTTACGGGAGAATTCGTGGGCAAACGTGGAAAAAGTTAAAGGCCGGAGCAGGTATTTACTATAGAGAGGAAACGAATTCACCGCGGCTATATATTATATATGTACCGCGAGAGAACGTCTTTCACATATAACGAGTATTATATACGGTCCAAAATTCGAATACCGTGCTGGCCATTTGTCGGACATCAACAATAACGAAATTCGGCGGCTGCTGTGTGACCGGAGAATATCTCTCTATACAATAAGCTGTAGGAGGAAAGAAGTCGAGAAAATACCTTTTCGAATAACGTCGATCTACAAATGATGAAAATAAGCTCGCTAATGTCGCAATATAAGCAGGGGTCACTGCGCACCAATTAAGTTACTGAGAGTATCTCATCAAATAATAAATATTTGAAATCACGTATAAGAGCGAAAACAAGTTAGATATTGAAGAAAACATTTTTAAGAAATAACAAAATAACTTGAACAATATATAATCACCGTTAACAGCTAAAATTTTGTCTCGAGTCACGCGCGTGTTTCTTTAATGCTTATATCGTACGTATATATTTTCATGATAAAGTATTAAAAAGAAAAAAAAATATATTCGACCGATATAGTCAACTATAATGTCGAGGATAAAAACGAAATCGCGAAAAAAATAGTGAGAGAGTGAAAGACACGGAACAATAAAGAATAAAAAAATACGTAGACAGTTAAAAAAATAGATATATACATTGTATATATATGATGGATAATGACGATTCGGGGAACGTGACGTCGATATATAGGGGCGCAGCATTACGATTATACATGCAGCGACTGACGAAAAATCAGAAGGAAAGATCGAGCCCGTTGGTGATAATCAATTTTGGAGATCGATCGTTACAATCGATATAATATCTCTCGTGATCCCGCGAGTATTACGCTGCAGAAATTTGTGAATGGGAGCTGAGCTTGCTCGAAGGAGAGCACCGACTCCCCGGCGAGAACCCGTCGAGCCTTTTTCTTTCGTTTTATATATATATACAAACGAGTTACAAATAAAAGATACATATCTCACAGCATTTTGGAATCAATCAAAAAGAAGATACAATATTTTTATAAAAAAATAAAAAGCAGTACGAAAAGTGTGTGTATGTACTGCGTGTGAAAGTGCGTTCGTCGTATAAGTAAGGAAATTTTTTAAAAATAGTATATAATAATGAAGCGCCCGCGATATAGTGTATTAGAACGCGAAATGTTGTGACTGCATGGTTTTGACGAGACTCGGCGCGGTTGTCCCTTGAGACGACGATGACCGGCAAATTTATTCGTCTTTGTAGCAGCATCAGAGATACTATGAGAGAATAAGGAGAAAAGAAGCTACCAACTTGTGTTCCCGGTATTGACGAGCGCCCGCGTTGCCACTCCAAAAATGGGATTATCGATCATAAAAAACGCATGTTGAATATAACGGAGGCGGGGGTGTGACTACGAGAATTATGATGAATTCCATTGATGGAATTTATTATATATATGTCCATACGTTTTGTGTATATAATGGCACGAGGTATAGTTGATCGATACACGTTTTGTCAATGAAAAATTGTTAAACTCAATTCGATTCTCGTTTCTCAGCACGTATAGCTTTTCATTCCGAATTTTGGCAAAGCAGAGAGCGTCATCGTGACTCTCCTCTGTGTATACATATAAAAAGTGAGAAAAAGAAAACACGGTGTGATGAATAACATCACTAGTTTTTTTTTTAATTCCCACGATTTTGTGTCGATATCGTCGAGTAGGCGTCAATATAAATGCTCAACGGTATAACCTGTTGATCGTCCCATTATTTGGAACCTCCGAAAATAACCGATATGCAATCTACTCGCGGCGGCGTAATTCTTTCTGCAATTGACGGAGGGGAATTCTAGCAGAACGTCGCGGGACTCTTTATGCACAATATATCGAGCATCGGCGGAGCAGTATAGCTCATCAGTTATATAGATGAGTTTATGAATGAAAGGCGATCACACTCTCATCTCACTTGTTTCCTTTTTTCCTATATTTAGCGATTAACCGAGCGACCGCATTAAAGTAATTATTGGCAGAGAGAGAGAGAGAGAGAGAGAGAGAGAGAGAGGGAGGGAGGGAGAGAGGGAGGGTATATATGCATGCACGCACTTTTGCGTCCCGGGAACGAAACAGGCGCGCGCGTGTATTATTCATATACATATATATGTATATGAACGTATATTCACGCGAGTTTTGTGTCATAGTCATATATGCGCGCGGGAGCATGGCGAGAGCAGGGTACGCGGTAGTGTCGTATAGCTATAGAGGCTAATGGAAGCAAGCCGGTTTTAGCTACTCTAATAGTATAGTAATGCGGGCTGATCTTTTCGAAATCCCGTAAGAGCATTAACTGCTCTCGCACGTGAGCAAGTTAAATTGCTGTGTTATGGCCGCTGGTGTGCGCCTCGAGTGTGTACTCGCGTACGTACCTACGCCGCCGACGTTTTTGTGTAGCTCTTTCTCCTGCTCCGTGTGTTGCGCTAGCTCTCGGCCTGCTGCTGCTGCTGCTGCGCTGCCGCTGTGTACAAACGATAGGCTCTATAGACGCCGCGCGTCCTCCTCTCTTCCCTCAACTCGCCCAATATAAACCGTCCCGGAGTTTCTCTCTATAACCCCGGCTATCACTTCTGCTTTTTGTTATCCCTCCCGCACCCCGCACTATCATATCCACCTCTCTCTCTCTCTCTCCCTCCCCTCTCTTCTTTGCTTTCGCGTTATTATTATACACCTATACTATATGTGCTGGGAAACATTTTATGATATTTAGCCCCCCCCTCCCCTTCCCTCTTTCTCCTACTCCTCCCGCCTCCGTCAATCGATAAACATGCAAACATTGTAAAGGTAGCCATCGAATTATACGATATTTTATCATTTCTGCCCTCAGCAACGATATCCCGACGTGCGTTATTCTCTCTCGCTTTTCGAGGTGCATCGCGTGTCTCTTTAAGTTTGTTATTATTAATATATATGTATAGATAAAAGTTGATATATATATATATTTTTTTATTGTGAATCCTCTTCGATGTATAACGTCACACATTCGTTCACCTCATCTCGTCACTCTTCCCCTGTTGCTTTCCATCCTAGTGTATGTATAAGGAAAATTTACATATACCGATACCTCATTCGTGTCAATTTTCTGACGTATGTACTTTCTATATATACGGAGTGTGCATCGATCGCAATCGAAACCTAATACACCAGCTACATATATATAATTTCAACGCGCTCGGCGAACACAAATAACACGTAACCCTTCTTACAAAGTTTCCCCAGCGAAGCAGATGAGTCGTAATTAAAATGACTATCGCCTTAATAGGGCGCAATTATTATTAGCATATAATAATATAGTTGGATAATGAACGAAGCGCATATAATATCGTTCAGTTGACCGGATCGAATTTGCTTTTTCTTTCACAATATTCATATATATTTTAATAACTTTTTCTCAGGATGAATTTATATCTGTTCAATGCAGAAATTTTGGAAAAAAACCTTATTGTTTCTCGAGGAAATTTGATTTTTTTTTTCATAAAAATGTACATAAAAGGGCGGGGAGTTTTTCTCGTGATAGAAGACTCGCTTTTGGCACCCTGCGGATGATGAATAGTCCTACGATCGTAAATGCAATATATCGCGTACATATATATATATATATATAATATATGTGTATGTACAAGGTGAAAGTATGTGGCACGATATATACGCGAGCGTGTACATACGTATATAGGTTTACGAGGTAACACAACGAAAATCGGGCAATAAAACGCTTGCGCGTTCAACGGCACGTATTGCGACGTCGATTGGTCCCCCACCCTGGAGGAAGACTGCGTCCGATAACCACGCCCGCGGCGCAGTGTTCACGCCTCGACCCTCTCCCCCTTCTACCACACTCTCTCTCTTGCTCTCTCTCGCTCTCTCTCTCTCTCTCTCCGGATAACAAAAAAGGAAATGCCTCTCTTCCGAAAAGCAAAAATGCTCACAGGAACGCGCGCAGCAGCAGCAGCAGCAGCAGCATGCAGCATCATCAACAGCAGCAACAGCGGCAATAGCAGCAGCAGGAATAACAGCATCAACGTCAGAGAGAAAATATAGGCGCGCGCGCACACAAACGCGGAAAAAAATGGCCATTTATTGCAATAAGCCAGCTGGCTGATATTTCGTCGTCCGAGTGCTGCGCACACTGGGTTTTTTCTGTCGAAATACCGGGACGAGCGCCGAGGTTTCCACTTGGCCGATCGTACAAAATGTTCGTTTGAGCGCAGAGAGCATGTACGCGCCCGCGGCGTTCGGAAGTGCGTAAAAAAGGGCGTGAATGAGTCTCCGCGGAGCTCGGGATGACGAGTTGAGTTTGCCGCGGGTGATTTTCGCTGGGAATAAGGCACGGCCGGGTGGAAAACGGACGGCGAGAGCGAGAGCTCATCGCGCGCCCGCGCAACCAGCCACTCGCGCTCCGGGGTTCGCGTGCAGGGGCGCGGATCGCGCCGCGCAACCTTTCCGAGAGGGGGTGGACAGCCCGATAAAAAGAGATAGCGCGAGCCGACTCGTATACATGAATCCGTCGATGCGGTATGTGTACGTGGCGAAGCGCGAATCGCGGGGGCGCGTGTGATTCGACGTCTCCCTCGTCGCGAGAGAGAGAGAGACACGCAGAGCGCGAGAAGAAGGAGGACGATAGTAGTTGTCAAGTTGCGACGAGATAGTAGAACCAAGTTACACCGCTGAGACAAAAAGAGATAGACGACGAAAGGCGCAGGGAGCTCTGCCTGCTTTTGTGCGTGTGTGTGTGCGCGCCCGCGCCCTCGTGTGTGTCTGCCTCTGTCTGTGTGCTCGTTTGCGTTTGTGTGTGCGTGCGTGCATGCGTGAGTGTGTGTGTGTGTGCGCGCACGGAGAGCGTGTAACGCGCGTAACAACTAAAAGTTGGCCCCGTGAAAAAGTTGAGACGGCATCGCTATCCGCGGCGCGCGCGTCTCTCGATCGCTGTCTCGAGAAATCTCGTCTCCTATCCGCGTGTGTTTTACCTCGGCGGTATATTATAACCAATAATACGCTCCTGCTTCAACAACTTGTCGCCCTTATTTCGCTCGGTCTCATCTCCGGCCTCTCGCTCTCCTCTCGATAATCGCTTCTTCGCTTTTATTCATGTCCGTTTTACGATACCTCTCGTATATTAAAACGACGACGTGACGTAATTATTATGTTATCCCATCATTCTTTTGCCGTTCAACTCTCGATCATTATTTACGATTATTTTGTTGGATATCGAATTTGATAATTGACTCACCAAATAATGTCGTTTGCCGTTATCGTCTCTCGGATCGAGTGAATGTGTGCTGCGTCCGCATCTGTCTTCACGAGCGCCTCCGGAACGGAATCAAAGGCGAATATTTTCGACTCTTTATTCTCTCATCGTTGGAACAAATATAGTATCTCATTCGCCGCCGGGATGCATGGAGAGCTTTGACAGTCAACGTAATTCCTGCAACAAATTTTGCAGAAGAACTGTGTCAAAATAGAAAAGAAATAAAAGTGATCGAGTGTGTACATACAAAAAAAAACATTTTTTAAACTAATTTTATTGTTTTATCAATAATTAGTCAATAAAATAGTTAAATTGTAAATAAAATAAATAAACGGTTGTCGAAAGATTTCGGAAGCCAGAGAAAGAAGCACGGAGAAAGGGAGAGAGAGCAGTGATATCGTTTTATACTTTCGGAATAACGAAACAGCATCACGACACATTCTGAGTGAGTACACGCACACAAACATATATATTTGTATATACGTGCTATTCTCATCACACAGTATATATAATATCTATTGAAAAACGAATAAATTTATTTGCCTTGAGGTGTAATACATATGGTATGTACTTTTTTGTACCTCGGTGTGGATTTCATTGGAAAAGGATTAACCTGAAAATCTTTTGTGCATCACAACGAAACAGCGGAGAATGCAAGATTAATCAAAAATCCGTGGTCGAGGAGCTATATAAACACACGAGAATGGTTTGAACACGGTGGTTAACCCAGATCCTGCTACTGCTGCTTCCGTCAAAGGATTCGACATATTTATGGCTTGTGGTTTTTTGGTGAGAGAGCGGGACAGAGCGAGATTCGAAAATTCGCACTTGACCGCGTGTGTTCCGTCGAATCCGTTGATGTTTGCTGCTGCTTCGGTATATATCAGCCGCCTGTGTGACACCTAATACAATTAGGATAAATAGTGAGACTTACGATTACACTATGTGACCGTTTCGTATCGGCTTTCGATTGATCTTTGTTCATAAATTAAAGAGCTCAATCTATCCCCTTTGTATCTATCTTTATTGAAAAAAATCTCTTGAAATTCCGATCGAATGTTTTATTTTTATTGACCAGCAGAGAAAAACTAGCGAGCTTATTCGCCACAAATCGTATAATGAGAAAAAGATGTTTATCGCACGTGCGTGAATAATAATGCGGAACTTTTGTTGGTTGTCATGTTGCTCAGGAGGCGACCACGATCTGTCAAACTCTCTCCGCCATTTTTACCTACACGAGTCTACACAAGCGACAATAATGCGAGTAAGAGAGAATCCAAGAAAATAATATGTAAAGACGGTGCATAATCCGCAGCAAAAAAAAAATAATAAAAGACGGCGATGAGACGCCAAGTGACGTGATCACCCCGAGTGCCGATGAGCTTCGTTCGAACGTTTGAAAAATTTTCTCAAAATTTCTCCGGGAGAAATAAAATCTGGGCGAAGAAAATAAAACCTCTTGGATGGCTCTACAAAAAAAATGATGTAAGAGGAGGAAAATAATGACATGAAAAATAAGAAGAGTAAAAAAAGTATGGAATAAGCAACAGAAAATTGATAGAAGTTGAAGCGAGGCGAATTTTGATGGAGACAAAGAGAATAATAAGATGAGAGGGAATGATGCGGGGAAAATGGAGTGTATTGAAAAGTAATATAAGCAACCCGAGGGCAGGCACATCAGATTGACGTTGTGAGCGAGTCTTGCTCTTTATTCTCATAGCAGTTCCTCAATATATGTATATAAGAGAAAGAATAAAAAAAAGTCCGCAGAGTTACGAGGTCCGTTGTACAACATGCACTCAGTATATATAGTATATATCGCGCGGTTGGAATTTCCACGGGAATTAAGTTTTACGCTCAATGAGTTCTCGACAAAACATCGCTGCGATCGAGGCCAGAGGGCTGCGACATATCGGAGAAAGGAGAAAAAGAAACGAAGAGGAGAAGAAAGAAACGACGGGGATTGGTTGAAAGAGCCTATTGCATTGAACCATACATTTTTCGAAGAAGTTTCACGATCACGGTACACAACGACGATTTTAAGCTATTATATTATATACTATATACGCCAAAGTCTATACGTATTTGCTCCCCTCGGGCTTACAAACCATCGAGTACATTTTTCCTCCACTCGACGATTCGAGTATATTCTCGCCAAACATCTCATCGAAACACACACCCTTTCTTTTGTCAAAAATTCATTTCGAAGTTTATTCCAAAAATGGTTTTAAAATATATACATATTTTACATGGAACAAAAAAAATTAACAAATGAACTTTGCTGTACATTACGTTGACTCTGAGGAAATAAGAAGTGAGGACAGAACAACGAGAGTGCATATATGGAGAAATGTTGCAAAAAATTCCGTGAAAGTGTGCGCATATGAGTGATGATGAGAGGTGATAATGACTAAACTAAAGGAGATTATTACAGGTGCAGCGATTATTTTCTCGTATAATTATCCTCTATATATTTTACATATGAAAAAGAAAGCGACCACGTAGTCGCGGCCACAGGCAATAAAATAAGAAAGAGGAAGCAGAACCTCGTGATATGCTGCGACCGTGCAAAGTTAAGTTTCACCGACGAGCAAGCATTGTTTCGATGAGTGTTTGCACACAAGCGCATTGTTCGAGATGAGGGTGCTTCTCATCTCGCTGCCCGATTCTCTTGCCGTTCCCGAGAGTCACCGCACCACCCCAAAGAATTTAATCCATCTTTTTCTCTCGTTCAACCACCACCCCCCACCCACATTATATTTTTATTTATCATGAAAAAGTGTATTATATATAGCATTTATTCGGTGTACATTTACTTTTACTATATATATATGTCGTAGAAGAATGTTGAACTTGAAAAAAAAAATTGGGTTTTATTTTAACTCTATACATTTATCGAGAGAGAGAGAGAGAGAGAGAGAGGGATGATGGTTAGAATGGAGAAGTACACGAGAAAATATATGCGATAATCGCGCGACGGTGCGGGGGTGGAGAGGGAGTGAGTCTCCAGCAGAGTCGAGATGACTGAAATAAGGTCTTTTGCGGCGTGTTGTACACGCGTACGTCCCGTATACATAACACAGATCCGCAACGAACGTAATAATGGGGATTTAGCAGTCATTAGGGATGGTGGCGTATATTCATCTATTGGTAACACAAAGTGTTTGCACTGCTCACACTCTTTCGAATCTACACACGGCGGAGGATGGAGAATAAAGAAACGGAGAGAAAATAATCCACAGGGGAATTTTAGCTACGAGCGAATTCATCCCCCGCAATGGGGTTGCGAGGGTGATGGAGGCAAAAGGTCCTCGAAGATTTTCTATCTCGGCGGCGGACTCTTCGAGTCTGCAGGGTCATAGACTCGCCTAGGAGAGAACCCTTGAGAGTCAATCGAGTGGATACCACAATGGGCACACACGCCCATCCTCACACACGATATACCATTTTTCCTTCTCATCTTTTCTCCGCCCAGCGAGTCATGCACTTTTTCTATCATCATCATCATCATCATCGATATATACGCATAGAACATTTCAAGATTTATACTAAAAACTGTTTTGCAAAAAATTTGATGGCTATTATAAAAAGTATAATGTATATATGCATGAAAAAATTTGTATTTGAAAGAAAATATATTTATAACGAGAAAAGCGCATGGAGACAGCGACGACTCGATGGGCCAGAAGGTGCATGGTTAAAGTTTCTCGTTTGCGAGGCAGAATGTGTATTAGTACATGACTTCGCTCGAATGGACCGTCGAGGACGCTCGGGGAATCAAGCGAGAGATTCTCGACGGACCACCCCAAAAGATTTCCAAGCGGCCGCAGTTCTATCGTTTTTCATCCCCCAAAATCAGACGCGACAACGCATATGGCCGCAACAAGTCATTTTTTAATATGACGCGAAAAGCGTCTCTCTCTCTTTCTTTCGTCTCTCTCTCTCTCCCCCTGATAACAAGTGGCCAAACAATACTTTATTAAAAAGCGAGCAGTTCAGGCAGAATTTTTCGAGTGGATCGTTAAACTTTTGGGGATGGAACAGAGTATTCACATTCTTTCTCGCTGATGTCTCTTTCTTCGCCTTCTCGAGTATACTCTGATGTTTTTTCATCGACTCATTCGTAGTGACGAATATGATCTCTCAAAGAATCTCCATTTGTTGCCTTTCTTTTGCTATAGACATACATTTATATATGTATATATATAGAGTCGCAAAAAATTCATATCCACGAGAGATTAAGAAAAATATGCTCTCATTTCAATGATGACGCATACTGTACCTTATATACAACTGGCGTCATTTAAAAAATAATGTATGCGTTTAATTCAAGTCTGGAATTTGATGAAAACAACGAGTGCGCGACAACTGCGAATAAATTAATAAAATTCATATACAAACGCGGTTTATTAGATTTTTGTTTAAAAGTAAGACAGAGAGAATAATGAGCCCTATGAGTGTATATATGTAAAAAGATTGTATAAAAACTCTCCTTATTTTTGTAGGTTTTTCAGTAAAAAAGAAATTTTTTGTTAAAACAAAAAAGATGAAGTCGACAAGTCCGTTAACGATTGATATAACGCGCCAATAATAATAAAAGTCTGCTTCGTTCTCTCTGTCTCTTTTGCTCAAGATATTCGATTGGTGGACGTTAATTGGAACGCTTGGACGAGCCAATTAAAAAGAAAAAATAGATAAAGAAATACGGTGAAACGACGCGACGGATAATCCGAAACATGTGTGCACCAATTCGAAGAACAATGGACGCGATGGCGAGACGAGTCCGCACGCCAGAATTCCCTTGTCTCTCTCCCACATCACCATCATCATCATCATCAGTGAAATTCCGCTCGATGCCAAAGCTTTTCTCTCTCGTCAATCTCTAATATATACATGTATCTACATATAGCGTCGAATGCCACAAATGTGTCGAGCAGAAAAAGGATGAAGAGAACGTGATAAAAACGAGAGACGGGACAGCAGAGGCTAAATAATAAATTAATAACGCAGAATAAATTTGTATAGGCGGGCGTCTATAAAACGTGAGACGGACAGTGAGGGGTACGAAAAAAAAAGAGATATGCATATGTGCTGGACACGATAGGAGGATATGTGGAGAAGCCAAGAAGTGGAAAAAGTATAAGGCCACCGCGATGTTTATTCTCCTCTTTTTCCTCTATCCTGCTTTTTTCTCCGTCACTCTCTCTCTCTCGCTCTACTCTCTGGTCTTGTATCCTGGTACTTCGTTCTCTAGCTCAGCCACGAGAGAAGTGTCCATGGGGACCAAGAGCGCGTGGTAACCCGAGAGGATAATACACCCAGCTTAAGAGTCTCGAGAGAAGCGTTCTCCGGTCTCGCCGCAACGAGGCTAAAGCAACGGCGATCCACGGTCGAAACGTTAATGCTCTCTCTGCTCTCTCTCTCTCTCATATTATCTCTCTTCCACGCTTCTCTCGAATTCTCCTTAAATATATGTAGACACAGAATAAAATTCATGCACGATTATAACTTAAACATGCATCAGCTGCATGTGGGTGAGAAAACAATAAGGAGGCGAGAGGGACGATGATTAAAAATAAGGTGGAGAAAAAGCGAGACGCTATATTGCGGTGAGGACCCCACGATGCGTGCAAGATGTTATAGTCCTCGCTCCTGCTCGAAAAAAAAAACATTTTTTTCTTTTCCCCATCGCCGGGAAAGAGGAGCCCGCGGCGCTTATTCGCCCGCTCGTCCCTTTCCGAGAAAGACGTTTTTTGTAAAAACCTTTTTCCTCGCTCATGTTTACGTGGTTTATTGTCACATGTTGCACTTTGGCCCGTCATTCGCGCGACACTGCGGATCCTCTCTCGTGACGGAGGAATTATTAGCGCGAGAACGTGATTACCGCATAAACGAGTTAATATAAGTTATATGCTGCCAGTGTTTTTTGTTTGTTTTTTAACAAAAGCCGAGAATATGGATCCGCATTGACTCTCATCGGATCTCTCATTATAATTGACTAAATAATAAAAAAAAATGAAGCGGAATAATGGATATTATATGCTCGTTTGTCTGTATACGCAGATACTTTATATAAGTATTGGGGTACTGTGCACACTATATTCGAAGAATCGAGTTGCACATTCGGATTATCGGTGGCAGACGTGTCCGCGCGAGAACTCGAAATCATTTAAGAAGAGCTTCGAGGGCGGCGAAGCCGAGTAAGCAGCTGTTTATCCCTCTTGTTCCATCTGCATTCATAATATGCATAGGCTCTCTTATCTTACAATTCTAGTGTTACGAGTGCGCACGCACCTGTGCTCATGTGTAACGTCATACTCGGCGCGGCTACTTAAATATTGTATATGTACCAATGCCAATAATACAGAATTTTGCATTATATTTGAATTATTATTATTATTATTATTATTATTATTATTATATGTATATATATTTATATACGAACAACAACGCGGTCACTTTTTCCTTTTCGACAAATATGTTTCAATTGATACTTTATTGCGACTCTTCTAGGCGCATATTTCACATAACCACGCATAATACGCTCTATATATGGCGCAATCCAAAAATTCACATCGAAAAATTCAAAAAACTGACCCAAAAGTCAGTTTTTTGGCTCATTCAACATGAATTCTTGGATTGCGTTTCGAATAATAATCATTTTCGTTATCTACGGGAAATTTCCGATCGAATAGGCTCTTAAAAATGAAATAAAAAAATTTTAAGAATTTTGGTGAGTCACACTGGGTCTTGTGGACCTATGAAAATTTCAATTAGCGATATATTTTCTTTCTCTTGACCTAATCAACTTTATTAAGGGTTATTCTTAAAGTTTTTTGCAAAACGAAGCGAATGGCGCTCGAATTACGTTAATTCATCAATTTTTTAAAAAGTTATAATTTCTTGAATATTTTTGAAAAAATGGAAAAAAGAAAAATACCTTCAAAAATTCGCAAAAATTTTTGAATTTTTTTCTCATTTTTAAGAGCCTATTCCATCGGAAAATTCCTGTAGATAACGAAAATGTTACTTATTCGAGGCGGGATCCGAGAATTCATATTGAAAAATTGAAAAAACTGACTTTTCGATCAGTTTTTTGAGTTTTTCAATATGAATTTTTGGATTTCGTCACGAATAATTATTATTTTCGTTAGCCATGGAAAATTTTCGATCGAATAAGCTCTGTTTTAAAATAATTTTTAAATTTTTTAAATTTTTTACAAAGTTATCACTTCCCGTGAAGATTTTTGAAAAAATAGAAAGGGGTACGCCTTCAGAGGCCGATTTTTCCTGTTTGATATTTTTAAATTGATATTTTGCTATTCTTCTACGCGCGTACTTGATATAACTTATTCGCATAATGTGCTCTATATTCCGATGAATCGATTAGAGGCTCCATGTCATTTTTAATATAGGAGCTATATACGCTCGTAAAAAAAAAAGGAATAATCTATATTTTACCTAATATTATATCATTGGGATACGTAATAGCAGTATAAATGAGTATATAGTATAATAATAATAATAATAAAAATAAAAAATGTATATGTTGATTGAAACAGGTCAAGCGTGCGGGACGTCGTTGTCGACGTCGGGATTTCTCATTGGGTGAGGAGGCCGAGGCCGAGATCGTCCCGTGGTGGAGTCCGTGGTGATGTGGCCAAACAGCCTCGGGGGAACTTCCGGGTGCAGCGGGGGTGCCGGACCAACCGATCTCGGCGGTTTAGCCGCGTCGGCAACCTCTGCAACCGAATTATTCGGGCCAGCGGGCTTCGGAGCCGCCGCGGCCGGCCCATACGGTGCATTAAAATCAAATCCTTACGTAAGCGCACTGAGCATGCCACCGATCGAGGCGTTACACTCGAGCATCGGTTATCCCGGTTGCAATCCTGCCGGTGAGTCCTACTACTGTGAGTGTATTTCCCATTTTTTATCATTATTAATGTTATTATTATTATTAAACTACACATTTTTCTTCAATATATATAGATAGTATATCTTATTCTGCGATTCCGAATATAGAAACTAAATATTCTCGGTTCGACGAACAAAGATCGATTTTTTCATATCCTCCATTGGTCGAAGATTATTCATCGTTTTTTTTTTCTTTTTTTCTTTTTTTTTCATTATGCAAAATGAAATTGATATGATAAAAATGCACAAAAGTTCGCGATTGACGGTGGAGAAAGTATCGCGATATTGTACTGCTGTGGAGAAAAGAAATCGTATAGCTTATTTACTGACGGAATTCCGTATTGGTTTGTAACGAAACGAGAGAGGCTCGTGCGAATGCCAGCCAAGGGTCAGGTGAAACCTCTCAGGATTGTAGGGTAACCTTCGACTACGACTATACGAGCAAGACGACGACTGTGCGCCAAACGACAGGGACTACAGCGACGATTCCGATGACGAGGGGTGCAAAAAAGTAAATACAAATTCTCGCGTTGCAAAAACTCGGACGAACCATCCCACCGACTTTCGCAACATCATTTGCAGTCTCTCTTCTATATTATTATTATTATTATTATTATTATCGGTATTGCTCCACAACAAAAGTTTCATCACTATTTAATCGGTTTGAAAATAGGATATATTATTGCAGTTAATTCCTCTATTCGGCTAAATTTTTTTTGTTATATACTATTTATCTGAATATATATGATCTACCATTCAAGTTTTTGCATTGACTATTTCGAAAAAATCGATCTTTGGGACAAACTCTCCGAAAATATGTTGTTTTGCCAAGAAATAACGTAACGAATGAAAAGTAAAAATGATTCAATCACTACGTTTACGCGACCGTTAATATCGAATTAACTTACTAATATGCTACGCGTAAACGGGACTTGTTAATTCTATATTAGTAAGCTAATCACCCAAACTTCGCGTAAACGTGAAATTA
>JAPYYW010001722.1:0-26153 GCA_030522545.1 Cremastinae sp. A BG-2022a
TATAATAAATCAACCAAATTTTTTTAAAAATAATTCAGGATTTTGTTGTCTGGAATATCGGAATGTTTGAAGGAGTTACTAAATATTATGTTGTGGTTCTAAAATATTTGTTTGGACGTATGCAACCCAATAATTTGGTCAAAACAACAAAATTTTGTTTATTTCGACAAATTTTTTTTCTCAGTGTATACGTGTGCGAGCCACTTTTCGATAGTTTCCCTGAATTTTTAGGACTGGATATACGATTCTCTCGCTGAATAATTTTTCGGAGGAAAAATGTGTATATACCTTGGAGTCTCACAAAGTTCAACCGAGAAGCAGTAAAAGTTTCGTTACTGGGTTTATTGCGGCTGATTCTCGTTTTAAGAAATTTTTTTCTCCAAAGTTGTTTTTCGTCGCCCTCGCGTTCCCTTTTTAACTCGGCGAGGACCCAACGGGAGAATTATCCCAGGACCGGAGAGCGAAAAATAAAATAAAAATTCGAGCTCGCGTGTCGCGGGTATCGGAATTGCGAACGCTCCCGCCCCCGCGGATCTTCGAGACGAATCCTCGTGACGTCGCATTTATGTAAACACGCACCGATGTTAACTTCAAACACGAAAGTTTGGCACGCTGTCTGAATTCTCAAGCGTTTCAATTAATTATTATTACTTTTTTTCAAAGAGAAAGAGCGAGAAAAAAGGGTAAGATCGTTGATCCATCGTTCTCTTTTGTAACGCAACTCGTTTCGGCTATCGACGTTGCAAAAGTTCGAAAATCGCGCTCGAGTCTTTCGGTATAAATTTTTATCTCTCGGAAAGAGCAATATTTCGTTATTGGGTTATATAACCTTATTCCGTTTTTTTTTCGTCGTATCTCGTCCTTTTTTATATTATTCCATTATTCCCCGTCTCTATGGCTCTCTGTGCGGAACGAACAGTGCGTGAGACTGAAGATTCACTCGAGAAGTTTTGTATATCTTATATAGAAGTCGGTGAAAGCGCGAGTGCCTCTTTACAAAACGATACTACATTTCTCAAATTGTATAGGGAATTTTTAATCGAGCGAGTTACAACTCAAACATTCTATGATTTTTTTTTAATAATACAAGAATTCGATAAATTTTTGTGGTATGAGTATATGAAAAAAATTTGGTGTCAAATTTGAAATCGTTTCACCGAATGGCTCAATAGGTTTAACTCTAAAGTTGCTGAGATTTGGTGCCATATTTCGCTTTTCATATAGAAAATTTGTACATTTTGCCTGAATATATGATGAATTTAAAAATATAGTATATTTGCATTTAGTCTAATGCAATGAAGTCTAACGTATCATCAAATGTTTCTAACTTGATTGTTCAAATAAAGGAAAATGTTGAAAGTTTTGACAAAACACATGCTCAAGTTTTAAAGCATAAAAAATTAACAACTCTTTGGTAATGGGTATAGAATCTCTGAATTGTATAAATTTAATATTAAGGTTGTGTTTTTTTACTGGGTTTGCATGACCTGTGAAGTTCCTTGAAGTTTTTTGCAATTATATCATTTTGCTAATTTTAGAAATGAATAGAAATGAATAGAAATGAAAGTTACATATTTTTTAAATTGAATTTTAATGGAATTAAATTTAATCGGATGAGCTCTCGTCAAAAATGACATGCAACGTTATAGAGTTGATATATTTAATTGTGATTCTTTTTATTAACATATAAAAATTAACTAATCGTTAAAGATCGGTGTTAATATCTTGTGCAGAATTTTGATGGGGGAGTACGTCTGGATTTAACGCAGTGTACGCTCCGCTGGTCGAGAAGTTCCCGTAAAGGAGGAATTCGCATTAAGCCTTTCATCGCTCAAATTGCATCGTTCTTGATTAAATCATGAATCGCAATCGTAAGAAATCGGATAAGATCTAAACACGAGAAACCCGTGTTCGCGTGCGCAAGCTCCTTTTTTCAACTTCTTCCTTTTTTAGGATTTATTGCGGATACTGAGTGAATAAATAACCCGATGACGAAACGATTCGGACTCGATTACATCACGCTCGGATACTTGCCAACTTATTATTTCGGATTATCCAGACTCGATCGATTTTCCGAGAGATTGACTGACACGAAAGGGTCAACGGACAGCAATGCGAACTTATATCCGCGCCGTCGATCTTCATGGGTAAGTCACAGGCAAAATATTTTATTTTCAATTTGCGCATATACAATATATTTCATTTTTGAACTCTGTTTTTTTTCCATTTCAATCTATACCTAAATATCGTTCAAATTCTAAAGATATTTGAACTTCGTTCTTATGACGTGTTTTTCTGACGTTCAAATTTGCGCGTTTAAATTGATTGAGAAAAGTTGTTGCAAATTGATTAAAGAACAACACCCTAAATTCGAGGTTATCCAAGCTCAAGAATACCAGACATACTTGGTATATAATTGATAAATTCTTACGATAAATTTTTCTAAAAAAACTTCATCGTCTGGAATTTGAGATATTTTATTGTTGAAAACTGTAATTTTATCACGTGCTCTTATACGAAGAGAGTGTATGGAAAAATGTGATATTAAAATTTTGTTTAGTGTGCATATGACGTTGAAGAAAGTCTATGCAATATTTTTTAACAAAATCTATAGACGATCATTTCACAGACCGATCTTAATTAAATTTTTATGCAAATCGTAAGAAGCACGCAGCAATAATGAGACATCAATTTATCTCCGCATAAATTAATTTTTTAGCGAGTTTTATTGTTCTTAGCACGACACGTCTGACCGAAATTTTTGCGATAGCGAAATTGATTAATATAACTCGATCGAACGGTCACGCGAACGTTCTCGATTTATCTCCGTTTGAGACGATTGAGGCGGACAACTCTTGTCACAAGTATATGAGCCGGTTTAATCGCACGAGACGGTAAATATTGTTGAGATGTGACTTTCCGAATGCACGTCGTCAATGACACAGAAAATCAATCGCGTGTCTCGACGATCTGTCGAGCCCCCTGTGCCGACTCCCTGCTGGCTTTTTCACACACGTCCGGATCTACCGGATTAGCGATTTAAAACTAAAATACCGAAGCAAACAACCTCGCTTGGTATTTCGATCATTTTCTCATTTTTTTATTTTTTTTTTATATATGCTCTGCGAATATCTACGAAAATAATTTTACTTATGTTAGAAAATCGTTGAGCCGATTTGCGAACGTAAAAACCAAAAGACTTTTTCACAACAAGTCACTTTGGTGAGAAAATAATTTCGCAGTTTACAGATTTTATTTATTTACTTATTTATTTTTTGTCCACCATAGAAAAAAAAATGTAAATAATCGCACAAAGGCTTTGGTCAAAGTTTTCGACGATTTTTTTTTCACGTGTATATTCTTTTTTATCTCAACAATTATGGGGATCGAGGAGAAAACGAATCAGGGTAATAGAAATTTAGCTACTGCGCGAAAAATTTGCGAGAGTCTAAATAAATTTTTACGAGACGCGAATAGATTTTACGGCTCTGGGACGAGGTTTTATGACTCCGAGGAATTCCGCTGCGAGGCTTAGACCCCTCGGAGTATGCAACCTACTAGGCACTGCCGGCGATACCGGTCGCATCCTCGAGCGCGTGGAAACTTCCTCCTTATTTCCGAGCTATAATAACGGGTCGAAGGAAACCTGCTTCGAATTTTTTCTCCTTTTAATCGGGCGCTAGGTGACTGGGTCGATGGTCGTAGCAACGTTCGCTTACGCCGTCTAATAAAACTTGTATACAACTCTATTACGCTGTTCGCCAAGACGAACTGGAAACTATTTGCTTCTATGGAATGATGACAAACGAGTACTCTTGTTTTTTACATCTTTAATTAATTGCAGGTTTACGAGCGATACTTTTGAAAATATATTATAAATGGACTAATGTTTAGAAAACTTTTTCCCTAAGTATAGATGAAGAAAGTAATATGCCAAATTTTAAATTATTTTACTTATAAGGTAGTTCTATAGATTATTATCGATTATTTGGGATTTTGTTGAAAATTGGTACAGTCATTCTTTGATATGTTATTACCAAATTTTAAGAGGTTTCACCACGTAGAAATTGAAATATTTATTGTTAAAAATCCCTATTTTCAGTGCTCTTTCATCAGAGTCATACATTTCAACTCATACATTTGTCTTTTATAAATACGATTTTGTAGATATAACATTTTTGTGATTTTTTTAAACATTTAGAGATGTGGAGATTTTTCAACATTTTATATAAAAATCTATGTAATGTTCTAAAGGACTTTACTACATAGAAATGGAGATTTTAAATGTTAAACATAAAAACATTTAACATTTAATCTGATGTCACAGTAAGTTTAAGTAAAATTTTAACCAAATCTTTAATTAAAATTATGACAAGTTTCTATCTTAATCTGTTATTCTCTAATATTTTAAATACTTTTATTCTGATGTGAGAGTTGTATTAAGATAAATATTATTTCTAAAAATGAAGGAGAAAAAATTATCGAAATATATAAAAATTTTTTTTTTAATTGAATGAAATTGACGAAGAAAAAAATATAAAAGGATTACCCAAATACTGATATCTTTTCAACCAAAAAAAAATCGGCACTTCGACATCTCATTAATTTTGGACATGACACTAAATGAAGAACAAGGAAATATGTTAATTTTTAGAGATATTTGAGCAACTGTTAAAACAGGAATAAAGAGATTGCAAAGTAACAGTATGCAGTTTTATCTAATCTAAACGAATTTGACACACAAAATTATTATGTTTATTTAAAAAAAAGAACAGTCGTATTTAATTATTCACAAAACCTAAATATAACCAATATTCTCTGTCGGACAAAAAATAATCACGAGCCGTTTATATGTCTCAGACGCTATCAAAGTATTATTGAAAAAAACATTTTGGATTACAATATTTGCGAGTCATGTTTTCGAAAAGAAAAAAAAAACAATTTCTTCATTGTGAAAAAAAATTTATATTTAACTCGTATTTTGTTTCTCCCTCATAATTTATTTATTTATAGAAACATTTTGTATGTACGCGTAAAAAAGCGTAGCCTGGTTGCTGATGTACACACCGTCAAAGTGTGCATATACATATGTAATAGTAATGTTATTAAGAGTACCAGGTGCCGCTGGAGACCAGAGACTCGATCACTGTAATTACATGCCGCGACATATAGTTTTATAAGCCCCTTATCGTCTTCTCACTCTCTTTCCGTGCACGTACACACAATTCTGCAGCTTCCTTCGATTCTACACACCTGGCGTGATTTTACAATTGTCGAAAAAAAGAAAAGAGAAAAAAAATGAACATTCTTTTTTAATACCTTGAAAAAACCTTGGAATACCTCGGAAAAACTTGTTGAATTCTTTGCAAGAATTGTCACACAACTCGATGAACAGATATTCAGCCTTTTTTTAGCAATTAATCGAATAAGGTAGTTCGATCGTTGAGATAAATCTAACTTCAATTGACACACATTTTATTTTACGTAGACAAATACTTCATTGATTTTTCAAATGTTTTATGAAAAATTTATCGTTTCGTTTCTTAGTGAGAAGTTCGTAAAGTTGAGCTTTTTCGTTGGTTATCCACGTCCTGTGGAAACTATTGTACGAAAGTTTTAAGCTTCTATAATTTTACAACATTAAATACAATTAAAAAGCTGAAATTTGATAGACTAAATCATGTAAATGTAATAATTGTACATTGTAATATTGAAAAATTTATTACAAAATACTTTCTTCTTGAGAGCTATTCTCGATTCATGATTAACTATTCAATTTTATTTTCTTAATATATTAAAATAATTAATCGTTTCTCATGAATTTGTCACAATAATAGTGATTACGAGATCAATAGTACGATTTTTAGATAAAATTATGAAATCAGCGAAATTTTATTTTATTACGAAATAAAATTGACTTTTAAATATAATTATATGGAGAACTGGTTAAACTAACTTAAGAATTCATTATAAGATCCATTTTAATTATTTGAAAGAAAAATACGATAAAAAGATCATATAATTTAATTCAATTAATTTGCCTTGAATGCTTTTCGTTCGGAACCGAGATATATGGTGCAAGCGCTGAGAATTTTTTCTCGCAATGCGGCATGTTTGGTACATCGACAAAAAAAGCCATTAAAGATATCGAGATTGAAAGTGATCGAAGATATCGTAAAAACGTATATCATGTCTTATTTTTTTCGTCTGGAGGGCTCTCGAGTGTTGTCTTTATTCGAGAGGACGCTCTTTCACTTTTAGGTGGCACGCGTATGAAAGGATTCCTGGTGGGGTTGAATGGACGTGAGATGAAGAACGGGAGACTCGGAGAAAGAAGAAGAAGAAGCAGAAAAGAAGAGAGAAAAGAAGAAAAAAAACAGAAAAAGAGCGAGAGAGAAGCCACACCGAGTTCGCCTCCGGGTTCACAGTTTGCGGACACGTGGCTTTTATTTCGTTCGCGATGCCCGTTTTCTCGCGTATTTTTTTCACACACTTTTTTCCGATTACTATCCAATACATTTTAAACAAATTTTTATTCGTTCCTATCGAAGATTCTGCCTCTGAAACGCGAACGAGAAACGAAAAGTCTATGCTTTCGAAAAATCGCTCTTCATTTGACCAGAGTCGCGAGTCGGAGATTTTTATTCGGTCGATGCCGAATAAAGAGAGCAGCGTTTTTGAAAAGACCAAGAGACTCGCGCGCGCGCGCGCTTAGAATCAGGGAGTGGAAGTCGCGAGCCGAGGAAAAACAAAAAAAATAGGAAAATAAACTTAAAATAAGGATTTATTTGGGCGCGAGAGGAAAATAAAAGACATCGGTACCACTTGATATTGAAAAGGCCGATAGGGAGGGAGAGAAACGCTCATGGCGGCGAGGAAGAGACGCGAGAGCGCGGGGCAGGTGCACGAGTTTCATTTTCGTGTTCCCCGACGCGGCCCGCTTCACTTCTCGCACACACCTCGCGGATCCGCGCCCGCCGTACCAAAAAGTTCCCCCGGCACGAGGCTCTCGAGGAGAAAAAAATCTCCACGGGTATATAGAAAAAATGCTCCTCGCGATAGGTCCTTCTGTATGGCCCGTGCAGGAATATATAATCTTCAATCGTTTTCTTTTTTAAGGTAGTTCTATCGGTACAGTCAAATCAAAATTTTTTGTCTCAATTTATCCCCATACTATGTGGGTTTTTGAGCTTAAGTCAATTAAGAAAATCCGTTGCAAATTATTTCAAGAACAATAACATACTCAAAAGGTCATCCAAGGTGACCTGTATACTTGTCACATATGTATGAAAAATTTAAAAATCATAATAAGCTTCTTTGAAGTACAACAAAGAGCTGTGCAAAATTTCAACAAGTTCCACTACCCATCAGAAGTCAAGATACCAAGGGTTGAAGATGGCAATATTTAACACACGTGCTCTTATGGGATACTGCAGAAAATAGTGATCTTTGACAATAAATACTTCGTAGTGAAACTTTTTAAAATTTAATATACAATTGCACATTGTATCAAAGAAGATTTTTGCTCATTTTTAACAAAATCCTAAGAAAACGATTTCTTTTTCTACCTTAAGCACACAATGGGAAATTATTCAAAATAATTTAAAAATCAAATGTCTAAAATATTATGTGAACGGTAATGAAAAACTTTTTTTCTTTAAAGTTACTCAATAGACTAACGAGTATCAGCACGACCTTCTTAAGACGTACATACGTACGGTCAAAATTTTGAATAAATTATCACGATTGTTTAATATATTTCGCTTGAATATAACCAAAAAAACTTATGAAAAAGTGACGAAAAATATCGATTTATTATATTATCCTAAATTGTAAATATTCTTGTGTATAATCGAGTCGAAATTGTGCAATAATACGCATGCAAAAATGTATACAATATATCGAGCAAAAGTCGCGGGAAAAAAAAGGTGCCGGTCGAGCCGCGCGAATTGTTCGCGCGTGCTCTTGTCCGGTACGCGGGCATGTCCCTCTTCGTATGTGTCCAAGGAAAGCGATGACGCGAAGGAGACCGGTGCGTTCGGAGCCTCTTTCCCTCCCGTTCCCTCATTCGCAGCGCGTTTCTTTCACGGCGAAAGACGCATGGAAGCGACCGACAGGTGTAGCACGAGTTTTACTCGGCTCGGAACGTGTGCTGCCCGTTTCGGACGCGTACAAACCCCCCGACCGCTTATATTTCGCTCGGTACACGCTCAAATTCGAATCTCGTTGATATAGAGTGTCGCGTGAAAAGCGCCGCAAACTTCTTGTCACGACGATTATTATTATCGATCCCGATGTGGATGAAAATAAAAAGTACGCGCCGGACGGGACTGCGGTTACTGGCCAATGCTAAAATCAATCCAATAATAATAATCTTACTATTTATCCGTGTATTTATCGTAATTGGGATAAATCGATGGTCATTATAAAATAGATACACGAAGTCGCTGCATAAATAGTATGGAAAATTCGTAAACTCTCATTTTTTTCTCTAATCACAGTACGTCTCGAATAGCATGACGGATAAAAAATGGCTAATGCATGTTTTTTACATTGTATATTAGAGAATCGTCTCTCTCTCTCTCTCTCTTTCGTAAAAAATGAATCTTGTTATAATAGTTCGATAGCCAATATGTGCATTGTTACACGGTAATAAAGAGTATCATAGTCACAAGTTTACGTATTTCTGACAATATGATTAATAAGTAAAAAATAAATCCTTACATTTATACGTTATTTAATTGAATTTTTTATATAGAATCTCGGTGAACCAAACCGAGTATTTCCATGTAAACTATGAGAAAGAACGATTTAAAAAATTTTTATTCTACATGTGTCCAAGTTCAACTAGAAAACTATACACGTACAAAATTTTTTTTTCAATGTTGTCCTCATATTTTCGCTAAAAAGCAAAATATATTGCTTAATTTCATGTTATTGAAAGAACACGATTTCAATTGTTATTTTAAGTTAACATTTGTGATCGCGAATTGGTATACATGTTTTTTTTTAATAATACTTTTTCGATCTGTCTCTCTGATTTTTAAGAGTTCTTTGCATCGAATTTTTTATTTGTTCGATCGCTTTTTCGACCCAGTTTTCGTCGCGTATCAGAAATCAATTTGTTTCTTTTTTCTCGGTCAAATAGACGAAAGAGCGGCGTCGACGAATGAGAGAGAAATAAAATACAAAAGCGAGGCTCGCGTCTGGATGGAAGGCTCGTTAGGAGGTGCACCTGTACGTCTGCGACGTCGGTGAACGCCGACTCGCGCGACGAACACAAATTTTTCATTTTCTTTTCATCCCGACACTCTTCAACGGGCAACTTCATCCTCCTCGCCCTTGTTTTTTCCTCCCGCCAGTTTCTTGCCATCGTCCTCCTCCTTTTCACTTACCCGGGGAAGATTATTGCCGCGTCTCGGGCGAGCGAAAGAATGAGAAAACGCACGATCGTTGACGTTTCTCCACTCAGAAAATCAGACCGCGGGCGGACTTGCGCCTCCTCTTCGATTCTGACACGCGTACACGCCCTCCAAACGGAGCGAGACCTCCGCTTTTTTTTTCTCTCCATTATCCATTTTTTTTCTTCGATCGCGCATTTTTTTTGTTTGTTTTTGAAAAGCTTGTCTCCCGGCGCCTCCTCCGATGCGCACGAGAAAACCAAAATTTTTCGAAGATTCTTCCATTAAATCTTTCCTTCGTATAGGGATTCTTGCATTTTTGATTAAATCAAATACAAAAAATGAAATATTATTATTTATTAAGTATTATATTATAGGAAACGTCAGAAATAGTGTTTTATTGAAAATCAATGAAATATCAAAAATATAATATTTTATTAAAAATTAATAAAACGTTCTTTGTGACTATGCAAAGTTACGTTTTTGTACGTAAAATTTATCCTATATTAAAATATACATGAGGCCTCTAATTGATTTATGGGGATAGACCGCATAATGCAAAGTTATATGAAACATACGCCTATATAGAATAACAGCAAAATACCGCAATAATTCAAAAATATTAAAAAGGAAAAATGGGCCGCATTATTGTTTAAAATTGAAAAAAAATTCGAAAAATTTTGCAAATTTTTGAAAGGGTACGCCTTTCGATTTTTTCAAAAATCTTCAAGACACGTGATAACTTTTGAGGTAATTGATATATTAACTTGGCTAATCTCTACTCAAAAAAATAATTCAACGTGCTGCTTTGGAAATAATGACTTCGATGTTATAATCATTTATAATGATTAATATTTATAATGATTTCGCCGAGGGCACTAAATGATATAGCCATTTGTAATTTTGAGATCTTCCTCTTTTCGATTCTCGAAAAATCAGTGTCTGGAGGAGCTCGAACACGCCAAATTTCCTCAGCTTACACTTTTATTACAATACGTGTAATATTATATGAGAAGAACTTTGCAACTCAATTTTATACTATTTATATCAAATATATCTGAATAGTTCGGTGATCGTAAACATAAAGAAAAGGGAAAGTTCGTCAAGCATATAATAAGAAAAAAAAACTGTTTATTTTTCGAGAATATCTCAACGATTTGAGGAGGTAGAGTCATAAACCAAACACAGTCTTAATTATTCGGTTTTTCGACTCAATTTGAAATCAGAAGGCCGGTATAAAGTGTCGAGACAAGACGTGTCGGGTCTTGCAAGGTAGTTCGTTATCGAAAAACATATTTCGCAGCAATTTAACAAGTTCTCTTTGAGTGAGTGTCACTTGGATTTCATAGAGCACATTATGCAAAGTTGTATGAATAATTATACATCTAGAAGAACAGCAAAATATAAATTCAAACATATGTTTTATGAGAAAAAGCAACCGCGTTGTTACTCGTAACTATATAAAAAACGTTTTTTTTTCCTGGCTCAATATTATTCCACAAATCCGTAATCGAAAATTATCGTATTTGCGCGTATTCCACATGAGAGAGTAGTCCTCATTTCCAAAATGAATATTTATCATATGTTTGATCCAAAACACCTTGATGAGATACAAAAAGTAATAAAAATAACCATTTTTTGTGTATATATACTTGTCTCGGAGTGTTAGCGGCGATAAATATTTCATTAAAGAATCGCAATTTATTCTCGATCAATTTTCAGAAGCGATTACCGGTTCGATAATAAGCGATGAATACCGACACTCTGAAAATAATAAATGCCGGGGATGGGATGGGATCTCGGTTATCCAGGACAGAAGTAAGGAGTATGAATATCTCGCTTCTCCCGGGATATATACGCATGCATGTATCTTTAATCTCGTAAAATAAAAATAACGTTTCCGGGCGCGCACGCGTTGATTGGATCGACGGATCGAGGGGTAATCGATCTGCCGCGCGCGCGCGAGCGAATACACCTTTTCACGTACGTGCATTATTCTCGTGTGAATTTGTACCGGGGAGGGGAACCCGGATAATTTAGCTCGCGAAAGATTGAGGCGAGAAATCGGGAGCTCTGTTGAGTTTCGAGAGCGACCAGCATGATTGGAAATCGAATCGATCGATCTCGTAATTGGGTATTTTCCGTCTCACACAGAATAAGTGCCGGTATAGCTTCTCCCCTTTCGCGCTCCCCGGAATATTTGTTCGTCTCTTTCACACGCGAATTCGCGAAAAAATTGAGCAGGTAAAAATTCGCAAGAATAAAAAATAAAAAGATGAAGTGCGGAAGAAGCAGCAGCGAAAAAAATATTGGGAAGGAATCTTCTCTCACCCCGAGTTAACACATTTGAGCCCGCAAAACGGTGCGCTGCGTCCTTAATATATTGTTCAAGGATTTTGTAAATTCAAAGCCGAAATATATCCCCCGCCTCCGTGTCTATATTAATTCTAACCACCGAATAAATTCGGCGCTCTTTTCTCTAAGCTCGCGCGCGCGCGCGCACTATCCCAATTAAGACTCGATAAGATCGTTCCGTCTCTCGCGCGCTTCGTTTCCTCTCTCCCTCTTTCGCTTCCTATATATACGATGGCGACTTTCCGAAAACGACTTGATTAGACTAGCCATAAAATTCGTCGTTCCGTTGTGAAACTCGGAGAGCGGCCCTCGTCGTCGGAGGTACGCGCGCGACGAAGGGACGAAGCAGGTGCCCGCGGCATGTGTCTCTCCTCCGATCGAGCACTTTTTTCAAACTCCTAGAAAATGAAGAGGAATAAAAAATTTGGAATAGAATAAAATAAAACTAGAGAAACGATAAAAATTCGGCTCAATCGCCTCTCGATTGCGCGTCGTGCGGAAATTATTTATCCGGGTATTTCGACAGCGAGCGGTAAGCAGCTTTTTTATTCGGACAATATTTTATCCGAGTTAGGAACGAGGTAACCTCGTATTTCGCGGAATAGACGAGAAGATGAGAATCTTATATTTTATTGAAATTTATTCAGAGAGCATTAAATTTGGAAGCGTTTATGGTGCGTTGAGTAATTCCTGTTCCAATTAGCCCGATCTGCCCTAAGATTCTTAAAAACGTCTCATCGGGACGTGAATTTCGAGGGCTGGGGGGGAAAAAAGTCCGCACACGCGGCCGGACGTTCGCTCCGCTGTGACAAAACGCGAGTGCGACGAACGACGAGGATGAGAGGAGGGAATGCAGGAAAGAGAGAAGAAAATACACGATAAGGGCGAGCGACGCGCTCGACGCACAGGTGAATCGCTTCCTTCCCTGAAAAACAAGCCCGGGAGAAGAGGGGCCGACGAGAAGGAAGACGTCTCCGAAGATGAGAGAAGACAAGGACGAGGACGAGCACGGCAGAGAGGCCAATGGCCATTAGGCGCCCTGCCAAAATTTATCTCTTTTTCTCTTTCCTTCTCACTGCACACCCAAAAACTCTCCGGGGTCTAAACCGCAAGCGGACTCCTCACTTACCTTCATTATTTCCACGTGACTCGCCCAAAATCTCACGCGGAGCCTCTAATGAATACTAATTTCGTACTCGCGGGCTCGCTCGAATTTCCAACACACTATATATATTATTCGCCATGTTTGTACGTACAGACGCGCTCTTTACTACCGGATTTGTGTACGTACGCGTACCGATTGTTCACCGTGTTTGCAACCATCAGGGAAGCCCATCGCGGTCGTGAGGATCGTGAAAAATCACGACTGACCGCAAAACCGCCAAAAATGTGAAAAAAAAACATTCCCATCAACGCTTACACATATATGTTGCATTCGTGGTATATTCGGTCCTCAAAAACTCTTAAATAATTTTTAATCATTTATTTTTATAAATGTACGGGTCACGTAGTTAAAAAAATTTATAAAAAATATAGATACTTCAATATAAAATACTTGCCGAGTCAAATTATATGCAAGTTTTTGTTAAATAATGATTTAAGTTTTTAAAAATTCGCCAAGTATATATTCTATTTTAAAGTATATTTTTAATCAATTTTTCTTCAATTATTATACGATTCTGAAACGTACTTGTCGCGTTATATGTGTACACCTACTGGTTTAGGACCAAAATTTGCAACTTATTTTTTGTAAAATACACTAAAAAATTATTTAACTCGATATTATTTTTTAAATCTTAAAAGCTCTGTTTTTCATTCAATCCCTATGTAATTTCATATTTAAAAAATATCTTAATAAACTGAAATATAAAACTTCAGATTGTTTTTAAGAAATTTGGAAAATAGTATAACAATAAGTGGTTAAATATGTATTTAAAATTTAAAATTTATTTCATATTCTGATAAATACATACGACTCGTTATTTTTCTTCTAATTAGTGTATACGAAAAAGTATGTATTAAATGTACTTATATGTATCAAGCAATTTATAGGAATATATATTGTTAAAATGTTTATAAATTAAACAAAAATTAAACAAAACCTTTCTTTGTAGCTCGTACAAAATTAGTTGAACGTCAGAGACCGTTTACCTGGAATAAACGTTCAAACTTGACTGTACCTCTCGAAAGAAAGTTTCATTTTTAGGAAAAATTGGTTCGTGTACCAATAATAACGCAACGAGAACTTTCGCGAGTGAAAATTGCGGAGAATATATAAAGAAGGACGAGGAGAAAGACGAGAGTGGAATAAGAATAAGAACGATGAGATTTTTAACCAGAGGCTGTCCCAGGTACGAGATGCTCGCGAGTATGTGTATATATATATACCTCTTGCCTCAATATACCGAATAATTATGCAAAATAAATAAAGGCACGCGCACATTCTTTACACCCTTGATCTTCCTTGACGGGAGAAGACGAGGACGGAGATCGAAAGTATACGCGAAGAGCGCATATACATATATTTTTCTTTTTTCCCCCCTCATCTTTTCTCCTGCTTCCTCGTTCGTTTCTCTCGTTTCCCCAGCACGAGATCGTCGTCGTCGCTCGCACGCGATTTCAACGACCCGCAATTACCGATCTCCCCGCGGTAGGTAGGAAGATGCCCCGAAATATTCGTGTTACTTTTTACATGGGTACACATGCACTTGGCTCTTATATATATGCGGACACACCTCCAAAATCTTCGGCTTTTGACCGGCTCCGCGTACGTGCATGAGTCTTGAATTTTTGCGCCCGGGACTTTCGCTTCCCTCTTCGAGACGCCCGATAAAAAAAGCTTCCTCCGAGTCGCGCTTCACGCAGCCTAACTGTACGCACACGCGTACGGACTTTCTTACTTACCGAAATTTCACTCTCCGTAACCTGTGAGGTAATCGCCGCATTCCCCGGCCCGGGAATAGCGAAAAAATCGGAATTATCATTCCAACGAATTGCACACCGAATCTACTCATTTGAAATGTTAAAATTCGCATCGCCCCCGGAAAACTTGTAAAATTTTGATGCGATTATTAAAAAAAACTTGCCGCTTTTGTTCTTCCTGCGACGGTAAACACTGTTATTTGGGATCCTCAAAATTTTGCAACCGTTTCCAAAAAACGTTCTCGCCTTTTACAGCGCACGTATTTTTGTTTTTTTTTTAAGTTGCCCCTTATACGGCCACGCACAAGCGGCTTCTCCACTTTAATTTGTGAATAATTTCAATTGGCACATACTCTTTGCAAACAATAATATAAGTCATGAAAATATCGTCCCGGGTCGTGGATGTTTTGCTTTCGTTTCCTGCTGATTTTTATCTCCTTCGCGTAATTTCGTTCTGGTTTCACGCGTTAACGAGACGTATACGGGAATATCCATATTTTATTCGTGTCGTTTATTATTTCGTATCTGACTGATCGTTGACGCAAAAAATTCGCAATGAGTACCACACATATATATAGGGGGAGGGGGGAGGGGGGCAAAATGGACCCCTTAAGAAAAAAATGTTTGAAATCTCAGTTTTTTTCACTCGTTTCACTTTTTTTAGTCCCTTATCAAATATTTGGTGTTAATTTGCTGTGTCGACTATAAATAAAAAATCGAAAAATGTGGGACAAAATTCCCCCTCCCCCCAAAAAAATTTTTTATAATTTGAGTATTTTACTCGTATCATATTTTTGCGTTTATTTGCCATGTATTTAGTATGAAAATGCACTAACAGTTGAAGATAAAAATTTGGAGCAATATAATTGATGAAATGAAAAAAATTTATTCGCGTTAAAACATCATACAACGTTTAAAATCGACTGCTAGGGGCTTTGCAATATCATTCTATGGGTTCAATTCTGGGGAATAAATAATGCTGTTGAATTCGTGACCATGTTTACCCCTTATTCCATTATTCTCATTAATCCTATTCATTTCTACTTGACAAAAATTTTTAAAGTCCATTTTGTTCGAAAAAGTATTTGTACGTTTTTAAAAATCTAGTGGGTCCATTTTATCCCCAAACACTTTGTGCATTAACAATTTCAGGGACCCATTTATCCCTCAAATATTTTTAGATTTTTGAAATTTCAGGGAGCCCATTTTACCTCCAGGGGCCCATTTTGCCCCCCTCTACCCTATATAAGTTTAATTATTCTCATTGTTGCGTCATATAGTGGTAGTCGTGCAACGAAGTTGAGCGTTTGTCATTAGACGCTAACGAAGCAAAAAAAGTCTAATGCGCGACTGACATGTCGTCGGAAGCAGAAAAGAGTTATAAAAGCAAGAACGTTTTAAAGAGCTATAATGGTATTTGTGAGAGAGATATTTGAACGTAAGTGGAAAAAGAATTAGAAACTCTTCCGAGATACATTTACCGAGAAAAAAAATGTCAACGACTTTTTACAATAATTTAATACAATGTTTAAATACGAAAATGGAATATCGAGTGTTTAATAGTAAAATAAAAATACTTATTCAAGTAATTTAAAATAGTAATAGCAGTAAGTAATCAATTATATTAACGATATTATAAATTACCTTATTTTGATTGTAATCTTATTTGAAATACAAAGAACTCATTTTGACAAAAACGTTAATTCATATTACTTGCAACAAACAATTTTTCAATGCAATAGATATTTGTCTTAAAAAAAATTTTATACGTATGCTGTATATAATTATTACACATTTTACAATAATATAGATGTAAAGTAAAATAGTTAATTCTTGAGATGTTATAAATAAATTCAAAACAAACTCTTCTTTTAAGTATATGTTTTTATCTAAAATATGAAAAGCGGTATTCTTGATATGAAACTTATTTCAAGAAAAGAAAAATTCGAATATATACTTACGTTTTTCAGCGACATAGGAAACATATTCGATTCTCATGAAATCCAATCGTGATTGTAATAAAGATACAAATTGCTAGCTCGTTTGCTAGCACATTTCGCCAGAGCTGATTAAAAAAAAAGATGTAGGTTCAAAATTTGCATCTCGACTCAATTAGGTCTGGACATTATCGAGTATTATCCGCACGTAAATTATCCCAGCAAGGACGCGCACTGGATTATTTCCACGCTCGGCGGAAAAAGAAAAAAGGTCTCGAGGGAAGATTGTCGAGTCGCATCGTGCCTGGAAAGTGCTACACATTTCGAGCAGATATACCATTACGTTTCTTCTCGAGAATGACGACAACGACGAAGTTGACGGGAGTTGCGCAAACCGCTTCAATAACACACCTTTCGGAATTGCGCATTAACGGTAGAAAGTTTTCTCTGAATTTTCGCAGCGAAGAAAAAGAGAGAGAGAGAGAGAGAGAGAGAGAGGAAAAAACTCATATTAGCTATTGCCGATCTCTGTTAATTCCGAGATAATAAATTTAAAAAAATGAATCAAAGAGTTGTCACGTAACTCGAATAATTCAATGAGCACGAAATAATTGTTCGGTTAAAATTGAGCTACGTATATTATTTTCGCGAGTTGAAATAATGATCGATTACATTAGAGTCATTATTCTGATCAGTGGTCGAATGCCTTTGGAGTCGAAGGTTTTGGATTGTTCCGTTTGGAAGCAGGTTTCCTGATTACAAGGGGCGATGAGCGTTTTAAATTCTAATGCTCGGTTCGCGGACGCTCAGAGCCCCGTGTGCACCTTTCGGGCGACGGAGAGGGAGGGCTCGAAAAATTTTCGAACCCGCGCCGCCCCTAAGATGCGGCCTTCCCTCGGATCACGGCGCTCGCGATAAAGTGGCACTCTCGCTAACCGAAGACTCACAATTCTAAATTAATTTACCAATTATGTGAAACGAGCAGTACGGAAATAGGGGGAAATAAGGGAACAGGAAACAAAAGGATGCCTGAGAAAAGGGGAAAAGGAAAAAAATAGAGGGCGCGAGCTTTGTATATACTCAATTTAGGAATACAGTGCGAAATTGTATGTCATTTCGGCAAAAACCCATTCAACGCGCCGGATAATGATTCTCCTGAGATCTCTGCCCTCTCTGCGACCATTCCCAAACGGAGGGTCCGAATCGGCCTGCGTTTTTCGATCCTCCAATCATTTCACTCTAGAGGGTGTCCCTCAAATATCTTCTTTTGAATCCAAACAATTTTTATCGACAATAATAAATATCTTATTTTTGTTTCAATAATTTATTTGTAATCAAACGGTTTAATTTGACACTTATTGACTCTTTTATCAAATTTCTTGTTTACAATAAGAATTTTTTTTAAGCTTTGAAATTAATTTTCACTCGACAAGCTTTTTCCTTCGTAAACAATATTTTTTTGTGTCAAAAAATATTTGTCGCTAAAAATATTACAAAAATTCATATCAATGAGTTTAACATATATAATAAAATTATTCATTTGTGAGTGAGCTCAATTATTTATTGAATTTTAGAATTTTTGGTAGTTTCTAAAGTGAGCAACCAATGTTTAAATAATATAAAATAGTTGAATTTTAAATGAAATAGATTAAAATAATACAAAGTTTGTTTTTACTAACTAAGTATTCGAAAATTCGGAATTAAGGTAGTTTTTTTAGGACACCGTGTATGGTCGATTTGGACATTACCGAAGTGTCCGATATTTGTAGGGTCAGTTCGAAACTTTTGAAGAATGGCGTATATAAATATATGGGACGATCTTCGGGTGAATCCTGTCGAGGGAAAATTCGTGGTTGTGACCAGCAGCCGTCGAGATGGCACCGATCGCACCCTCCTCCATTCCTCTCAAATTACGAACACGCCGCAATTTGAAACTCCCGCACAAGTCTCAAGAGTAACATAATTACAATGATGATTTCCGAATGGAATTCCCATGTATAGCAGCCCTCGAGCCCTCTTAAGAAAATTCTAACGAAATCACAAACGATGAAAAAATTCGTATCTGGTCTTGATTCCAAATTATTAAAAATCTCTTCCAAGTATCGATTCCCAGTGAGAAACAGGAAATTTTATCTATCGAGGCAATCATTCGGAACTGAAAGATAAAAAATAAGAAGGAAAAAATTGGAAACGAGTTTTTCGAGAATAAAATACAAATTTTTGTCGATATACGTATCGCCAATTTACAGTTGGGCAATTTTAATTGACATACAACTTTTGGTTTGATCAATGCATCTCTAAGTTCATTACTACGATAGTGCATTCCGTAGAATGACTAGGTCTTAAATATTCACACTCTAGTTACGCTATATTTAAATAACTAAAAATTATGTTATACCTCTTTGGAGTTCTATATTCACGATTACGACACTTGTCTTCGTTTTTTATATAAAAGCTGGAAAGTAAACATTTTTTTTCATTTTTATCGTATTTTATTATAACAATTGCTTTGTTGCTATTAATAATAACATTTTTTAAATTGCCTATTTCAAATATAATGCAAATAATTAAAAGCACACACCTGTAATTTTATTATTGCTGAACAAAAAATAAATATTTATTTTAAGAGGGAAAACTGCCTATTAAAATAATTTTGAAGAAAAGAATGATGGTAATGCTAATAATTAAATAAGTAACAAAGTGCGAGCAGGAAAAATTTATTAAGTGCAGGTTATTGGTGCGGTGAAGAAATTGGGAATACCGGAACGCAGCGTGCCTCGAGTCAGTGTCGATAAACCGTGAACAGCATTGAGAAAGTTTCACGAGACGGGCGCTTTTTTCTTTTTATATTCCTTTTTTCCTCGCGTCACTTTGACATGAGCTCGCATACCAGAAGCTGCCACGTGATTCTCGCATGTCTCCTTCGTCTGCTTGTTTATTTAATGTAATATGTGGAGCATATCTCAAACACTTTTTGTTTGATTTTTTTGCTTCTTGTTGCAATAGGACTATGTCACGAGGGTGACAAACTTATTGATAAATTATTTGATGCAATGATTTGTTATTCAATGGTATACATTCCGCTTTGTGAATTTTTATTTTTTTAATTATTATTTTATTTATCTTTATTTTGTAGCTCTTCTGATTTTACGAAATTTTACTACGATCAATTGACACATGCATGGTATCAATAGTATGTAACAATGTTGAAGTCAATGAAAAACTCATTTTAAATAATCTCTTTGAATAGAATATTTTTATTCATACGATATTCTAAATATATTTTACCCATCATGTTTGATTTTTGAAATATTTTTTGCATAATTTTTTGTTAAAGAGGAAAATTGAATGCATCGGATCGTACTTTATTGTACATAAGACTGATGTGTGCAATTTGTTGAAAATTATTTCTCAGAGACGAACTTCCTATACAAATGTCATGAAATTTTTACACGACGTTAAGGTAATTTTATTTATTTAATCATATGCAAAATTTTCTAAAATTTTCGTTTTATTTGGATATACAACATCCTCAATTTTTACAGTTATATTTTCTTTATATTTTTGACTACTATTATATGTTGTAGCAGCTCTGATGACACTTCATGCCCTCGCAGAATGCATGAATTAAATTATACGTAATTCTAATAGCGACAATTAATATCCATTAAAAATATTAAAAAAAAAACAATTCGTATAAAAATTCTATTAGTTTCTTCCTTTAAATGTTGTATACCAAAAATGAACTTATTTTTAAAAAAGTATCTTAAATTCCTTAGTAAATTCCTTTACTAATTATAGTCTCCATGCATAAAATTTCTTTTGAAAAATCGATTTTATTAGTTCCATTAGTTACTAATGATAAACGAATTTCATTAGTTTGAAAATAAGATAAAAAGTATATCGAGTAATTTCGTAATATTCTCTAATTGCGAATGGAAAATTAATCGCGCAATTAAAAAAAGTTTCGTCGGGGTCCCCTCAGGACGAATAATTCGCGCAATATTCGGAGACTCGTTTAATCGGTTGAAATAAATTGGAAGTAAGAGGATTCGCGTTTTTATCGAGCACGTGACGCGCGTTTATCGAAATAATTGAGAGCGCGCGGTTATGTGAAAAATAATAATCCGAAAAGATGTTCAATTTTTTTTTTCTTCTTCGCGTCACTTTTTTCTTCCGTTTCCATACTCGTCGTCTCTTAATTTCCGAGTCCCGAGGAGGACACGAAAAACTCGAGTCTCGCCTTGCACCTGTACGCGGTCGGAATCAGAGCGATTTTTCTTCAGATCCTTCACCCTGCTCACACTGAAATTTCAAAGAGAGAAAGAGAGAGAATACGAGAAAGAATAAGAAGAACGACGTGTGCCTGTCACGTGCATATTCACTTTTTTTACACCGCCTTTTCCCATTGTTTTTCCTAAGTGAATTTTTTCCTTTCCTACCCGCTTCCGACGCATTTTCGGAAGATCCGGGATTGCATAATTGTTACCCGGGCCGAGCGCTTCGAGAGGTTCAAATTACAAAGAGAAGGAAGTCGAGGATTAACGATACGCGCGTATTCTTCGTCAAAGAAAGAATAAAAACCGAGAGGATTTTCGAGAAGGGAAGAAGTGCTCTGCAAGAGTGGGTGTGGATCCTCCGTCAGATGCACCGAGATGCACTCTTCCACATGCAATTCTTGCACCTGTAACCGTCCGGTTCTTTTATATTCTCTCTTATTTATTCCCAGCTCTCTCTCTCTCTCTTTCTTTCGTTTTTCTCTCTCTTCTTCTTCTTTTCTCTCTCTCTCTCTCTCTCTCTCTCTCTCTCTCTCGTTCAGCTCACCCCTCTTTCAAATTTTTTCCTTGCGAACTCGTGGCCTACGAGTAAAGGCGCGTGCCTGTCGCGCGCTCTCACCGTTATCTGCCTCTTTCGCCTCTCTCGCTTCGCGTTCGTTCAACCTCCACACCCACGCGACCCCAAGACTTCCTCGTATCCTTCGCTCCATTTCACGCGTCCCTTTTTCTTCCTTTTTCATTCGCCATTTTACCGAATCGCATGTACTCTTTCAATAACGTATGCTTTTTATATTGTATAGAGATAATGGCGATTCACTGAAAATATCGTCTATAAAAATTTCTCTTTTTTTTTACACCTCTAGTTATTCCTTAATTTTTCACGAAACAGAAGTTTGATTTGTCCTCTTGTAAAACTCTGAATATTTTCGTCACTTTGTGTAGAGACAAGTGTGGACAAAGAATGTATATTGAATGTGTATAAAAAAGCCGGTACATTTTTATCATCCTATATGAGAATTAAAAATTGTATAGACAAAATCACAATCAACTTGTAAAAAAAATTGGAAATATGAATCACGAAAATTTTAATTTTTTTTTTGTAATACTGGCTTCAATTTTTCACGAACATATACACAAACTTGATCTGTTGTTTTGAAAACTCTAACTATATTATCGTCATTTTGTAGAGACAATAAGTCAGGAAAGAGTATATGATCAGAAAGACTTTGTCGAATGTAAAAAAGCTGACACATTTTTATTGTTATATTGAAGTTTTAAAGAAGTTTATAGCCATTGAAAATTCAAATTAGGATATAATTTAAAAATGTCTTAACTTTCGTCGTTTCTTTTGTTGTTTAATCAGTATTTTTTTTAGATAGAGCAGTAAAATGTAACAGTAAAAGATCTATATGTCGTTTAAAACATAAGTCGATTGTAAATGTTTTGCTCATATGGATTATGTACATTCATAAATTTACATTTATAAATGTACCTAATTCCCACAGATAATTTATTCAATACAAAATTCGAAAAAGTAAAACACAAGCCCAAGTTATTTCGATATTAAATTAACAGTATAATCTTTAATTTGATAGAATTTATGAATTCTACGTGAAGTCGTGTAATAACGTAATTTTCAATCTCCAATATCTTTGGGAAAAAGTCACAAGGGTATTTAGGTAAAAAACATACTTTTACAAATGTTTTTTTTAAGGAAACAGCTATTGCTGTTTATATTAAACTTTGTACGTATCTCATACCGAATATGGTGCCCAAATAAGCAATCTAACGATCACTTTATTTAGTAGGGGCAAGAAAAAACGGCAAAAAAAGTTTACTTTTCAACGAAACGAGAATCATTTATCAAACAATCGTTTTTTGCTCGTCGACTTTGTTTTTTCGTAGTCGAGCGGTCTCTCCTCCATCCCTCGATGCATCGAAACTTTTTTTGCAATTCGATCTTCATTTGGAGCACTTTTACATTCTCTTTTTATCCGTTACATTGAATGGCTCGATCCTTTTTGTCCTCATCGAAATAAATATTGCATTATTCGACGTTTTTTCGTTCCGGTCGAACGTTTCGACGTACGTGCATTCTCCGGGCGCGTGTATTCTCTCCTTGCCGGCGCAACGAGAGGAGACAAGTGAACGAGAGAAAAGGAAATGGTGCGGGAAAGGCTGTGCAAGAGCGAGACGGCAGACGCGGCGGCGGCGAATCGCTCCGGGATAAGAAGAGAATAAACGAAACGCGAGAAAAAAAGAGGACTCGCATACGAAAAACGAAGGAGCAACCGGTGAAAAGAGAGCAATGGATGAGGAAAAGAAAGGAAGAGAGAGAGAGAGAGAAATGCGAGAGGAAGCCGAAACGAAAACGGAATGAGGAACAACGTTCTCGCGAGATAGAGAAAAGGGGGGAAGAAGAAGAAGAAGAAGAAGAAGAAGCAGAAATAAAAAAAAGAGTACACAGTTCGGTATATTCTCCGCGAGGGGCTGCTCGCGGCAGCTTGGCAGCGACTAAATGATTTACCAAACAATAAATCCTCGGGAAGATACGATCGGAGCCTCGGCCAAGAGCCTGGGAACGCGCGCTCCACCGCGAGATTCGCTCGCTTTTACTCCCGCGCTCTCGCGCGAGTTTCCCCTTCCCTGCTCCCGATGCTTCTTCTTCTTCTTCTTCTTCCTCTTATATTCTCTCCACTCCGCGATATCTCTCCTTCTCAACGGGATCCGCGCCTACCCCCCCCCCTCCCTCCTCCTCCGCCCCACTTATTCAAACATCAATGAAACTCGAGAGATATTCGAGCGTCGCAATATCGCGAGTTCGCTCATCAACAGGCATTTCCCGGCCAAACGATGCCCACCCCCTCACTAGATAGACAAATATATTTTTTTAATAAATTAAATCGTATACATAAAGGTTTAAAATAAAATTACGAGAAAGCAGTTTTGTTCATTTATATGATCTTGGAGACCTACTTTTTCAATTTTATGTATTCGCATATAGTTATATACTAAGTTAGTCGTTCTGTTATAAGGGGTTATTATAGTTTGAAGAAAAATATATAGAGTTAATGAATCTGCATAGTGAGAAAATAATTTGTATACACGTTATCGATTACTTAAATGAGTAAATTTATTTCAGGTATTTATGACTGAGTTCGTATAATAATATTTCTTTTTAATGAAATTAAAAACAATATTATTGATGATTAGACACCTAAGAAAAGTTTTGGTCAAATTTTAAAATAATTGTTAACGATAATTCATACGTAATCGTAAAAAACATATAAGGTTATTATGGGAATAATTATCGATAAATGTTTCATTGAAATAGAAAAAAAATATACTTTATTCCGACAACGCGCTATCCAGCTATCAACTACAAATTTTTCACGCACTTTCTGTATTGAAAATATTTAATATAATCAATGACTTATTAGATGGTGAACGATTAACGAAGATAATCAATGGACTATAGTCTTGTAAGGGATTTCATTAAATATCAAAAGACTATAAAATTACTTTCCTTCCCGGAGAAGTATAAAGTTTACGAATTTTTAAAAATATTGTCAATATAGTCATAAAAGAGACACAAATACGCCATTTTTATTGAATTTTTCTCACCTTTGCTCAACTTTGAAAGTGTTACATGTAAATTATACAATGTTTCATAACATAAGTTATGTATTGTAATGTTTTTGCATTCATGTTTTAAAAATATTTCAATAAACAAAGTCATTACCTTAAAAAACCAGTAAAGGTGAGGAAATTTACGTCTACGTCTATATAAGAAAATTTACGACGTCCACCTATATAGGTCACATTTTGAACTTCTACTATAATTTCCTATGCATAATTACTTTTATATATCATTTTCATTTTCATATCTCACTATATATACATATATGTATTTGCATATAAATAACTTATATTTTAGCAATACTTTTCGACATAACGTCACAATTATTGCTCTACGTTGTCTATCCGTTCAATGAAAAACATTTGCTCGACGTTTCAGCCGATTACGATTTATGACGTATCTCTCATTTTTACTTTTTTTTGTGTCAATTACCATGATTTTTCACGTATATTCTCGTATCGCTCAAAATTTTTTTATAGCGTTCGCAGAAACGTCGCGTCGGATGTTCCCCGCTGAACGGTGATGAAGAAAAAAAACAAAAGAGACGTTTGGAAATTTTCTCGATTGACTCGAATTCTTGAGATTAGAATCTGCATTCGTCTTCGATGTTGTCTTTTGAAGATAGAAATGTGGATGGAGAGAAAGGGGGAATGAATGAGCCCCGCGAGTTAGTATATTTTCTCCGGTCACAAAGACGAAGGGTGGACGCAGCGGGGAGAGGCGAGGAATAAGACGAAGGTAGAGCGAACGGACGAACTCTCGGCACCAAAGTCCGGAGGCACTAAATCAAGTTCGGTTCGTTCGCGTATTTATATCGCGTAAAGAGAGTACAGAGCCATTCATAATTCCTCCATTTTGCATTTTATTCATAATTATTATACGCGTTCTCATGAAAATTGCTACATAGTATAAAAGTTGATAAATGCATGATAACAATAAAAAAATGTAAAGTTATCCAAAAATAAAAAATAATATAGCGTCCGTCTTCGTAAACTACAGAGAGAGAGAGGGATGAAAATGTTGATTTTTAATTTATGTTTATAGCTAACTTTTCATCGGCGGGTTAATAAGGGTTTAACTGTAAGAGGAAATAAATTTTTACGAGTGCCCGCTGGAAGAGGCGAAAGAATGAAGAAATTTTTGGAGACTGGATCGTCCTGTAAGCGCAGGATATACACAATAAACAGGGAGCAGGATCTCGTATTCGCCTCCCGTGTGTGCTTCTCGTTTCCTCGTCTCGTCTTCTCGTTTCGGCGTTCCCGCTTTAGCCTCTCGCTTTTCGTACACGCTCGATTCAGGCTGCTCCTCGGCCCTCCTCGTATACGACTCCGCGAGAGTCTCGCTCTTCTTACATCCCGATTCTAAAGTCTTATTTTGGCTCAATCTCGCGTTTCGTCCTCGTTCAATTCAGAGCGCCCCCTTTACACTCCTCGCTTTATCGCAGAGAGTATGTACGAAATTATATACGCGTACCGGCGTAATCTACACGGTGTCCTGAAAATCAGCACTCATATTCAATATATATATATAGGCTCCAAAAAACAGTACACGTACTGTGAAAAACGAGGCAAGTCCATTTAGAGGATGCATAGTTGTTGAAGAAATAATTGATGAAAAATAT
>JAPYYW010001723.1:0-26889 GCA_030522545.1 Cremastinae sp. A BG-2022a
TCATTTCATCAAGAAAAAGGAAAGATATTGCTAATTGAAATTTTCATGGGTCCAAGAGACCCAGTGTGACTGACCAAATTTTTTGAAATTTTTTAAATTTGATTTTAAGAGCCTATTCGATCGGAAATTTCCTGTAGATAACGAAAATGATAATTATTCGTGGCGCAATCCAACAATTCATATTGAAAAATTAAAAAAACTGATCGAAAAGTCAGTTTTTTTTTCAATTTTTCAATACGAATTCTTGAATTTCGCCTCGAATAAGTAACTTTTTTTTATCCACAAAAAATTTCGCGATAAAATATCATCCTATATTAAAAACGACGTAAGGCCTCTAATCTATTCATCTAAATATAAAGCGCATTATGCGGAGCGCATTAAATTTTAGCTAATCTCTACTCATAAAAAAATGCAACGTGCGCTACTTTCGTTGATGTTTGAAACATTAATTTCGTCTTGCAAAAATTATCAGGAATTACCTATTATGAATTCGATATCGTCGAGGACACGAAAAGATATCGCCAATTGAAATTTTGAGATTATCCTATTTTCGATTGTCAAAAAATCAGGCTGGAGGTGGTCCTCGAACACGCTAAATTTTCGCAGCTTATATGAAACAAATTTGCATCACAATTTCCTATTATTCATGTCAAATATACCTGAATAATTCGGGGATCGTAAACATAAAAAAAAAAGAGAGAAAATTCGTCAAGCGTAACGAGGAAAAAAAAAATTTCAAATTTTCGTTAATGACTCTGTCATTAAGGTTTCCATGGTGATCAGTCGAGTTCGAGTGAAAAACCGATTAAGGTGTTAATTGTTCTGTTAAATGACGAAAATTTGGAATCAGTTGACCAGTGTAAAGTGTCGGGGTAAGACGTGTCGGGTAATCGAGTGTCAGTTCCTGTCATTTTCAGTCATATGAAAAGTGAATAGTTTAGTGTTTCAAATTGATAATATCGTTTCAAAATACTTGTAAAAATGTCGGTGCGCGGATGTGTCCTATATTAAAAAAGAGATTAAACCTTTAATCAATTAAGAATGCATAATGCAAAGTTGTATGAAGTATGTGCCTTGAAGAATAGCAAAATATCAATTCAAACGTGTCAAAAAAGCGGCCGCGTAACCGGGGTGAAATCCAAGAATTCATATTGAAAAATTGAAGAAACTGATAGAAAATTCAGTTTTTTCAATTTTTCAATATGAATTCTTGAATTTCGCTCCGAATAAGTAGTATTTTCGTTATCTACAGGAAATTTCTGATTGAATAGGCTCTTAAAATCAAGAAAAAAAAGTCCAAATTTCCCGTAGATTACGAAAATGATTTATTTTCGGAGTGAAATCCAATAATTCATATTGAAAAATTGCAGAAACTGATCGAAAAGTCAAGAAAAACTTAAAACATCGCTAATCGATACATTCATAGATCTACGAGACCCAGTATGCTCAAAACAAAATTCGCGAAATTAAAAAAACAATTTTTTTTTTCAATTTTAAGAGCTGATTCGATCGGAAATTTTCCTTAGACAACGAAAATGCCAATCGTTCAGAACGCAATCGAATAATTCTAACTGAATGAGTAAAAAAATAGATAAAATTTTTTGATTTTACTATAACGATAGAACTACCTTAAGTACAAAATATCAAAAATTTATCAAATTCTCATATTTAAAAAACTATCGTTCATACGTCGTTAAAGGCCGCTCTGAATGCCGCGACCAAGTCGATGAGCATTGATTTCAAGGACGACGGGATTCTTGCAACATGCATACATCCGGGTTGGGTAAAAACCGACATGGGAGGCCCGAACGCACAGCTAGAAATCGACACTTGTGTAAGCGGATTAATGAAGACGATGCAGTCTCTCGGGCCCGAGCAGAACGGCTGTTTCATTCGCTGGGATGGAGAATCAATGCCCTGGTAATCAATCCAAAATTCCATTAAGAATCTACATTTTTTCAACAAAAAAAGTAACAACGAGTCTATACATTGTTTCAACGATACTCATATTTTTTTAAATACATACGAAAGTTTGAAAAATTGCAGCTGACTTTTATCGAGAAAATATCCCTCCGTTCCACTTAATTTCTTCCTTGACCGACTTATCGACATTTGTGCCTGCAGGGAAGCCCGAGCGCTCGCGGAATTGCAGGTAATGTCGCTCCTCCGACATTCTCTTTGTCTTTTTTTAGAATATCCATTTAAAATTAATCATAAAAGACTCGAAAGACATTCTTGAATCAAAGGTACTCACACAATTCGTATAAAGGAACGAATCTTTATTGATGTACGTTTTTTTAAATATTATTCGTAAGTGTACATGAATTTTGACCAGCTATCTCGATAAATCGGTTAATTTATTTCTCAAGTGTTGAAAATTGATAAAATCTGCTGGAATTTATTTCTATGGCATTTGTCGCGAGAAATGATTTTTTTGCAATAATCGTTAAACACGATGCTTCGAGAATCGTCGGTCCGTGATAAATCTACGTATGGAATAAAAGCTTTCGTTCGAGGCTTCTTTTTTTAAAGAATATATGTACATTTGTGGAGTCGCGAAGAGAAGTCTCTGATACAATTTAATACTAAAAATGTACGAATGAAAAATGTGAAGATTGAGAACCATCCAGTCAATGTTCTCTCTCTCTTTCTCTTTCTCCCTGTTTCTCCGTCTTTCTTACTTTCTCAATGATCATGAACAATTTATGATCGATATTAAACGGCATATCTTCGGAACGAACAAATATTTCCCTAAAAATTACATGAACTTATTTATCTCCTTGAAAATTGCCTTATATAAATCATCTAATCAGTCTTCATCGCTTTGGGCGTGGGTTCGCTATTTTGCGAATTTGAATCTTCTGAGAAACCTAAGTGAGCAGAGAAATCCGTCATTCCTTGCGAATCACTGACTGTGGAAAAGCCTGAGAATGGAAAATGTACAAACATTAGTGATCAAATTTATAAATTGAGTAATATGCTTATTATATATACTAAATTAATTAAAATCCTTACATGTGTTTGAATCTTCTGTTAAACCAAAGTTTGAATTTGATGTGTCCATTGCATTTTTACGCGGTAAGCCATTCTCTTTATCCACTACTGATTTTCCTTTCTTTTTCTGTAAATTTTTTAAATCAGTAAATTAATATTACTCCAATAACATCAAAAGGTAGAAAAAATTGTTGAAACTTACTTGCTCCAGAGTCGATATTGGAACCCACTTGTAAATCTTCATTGTTGTTTCTCCTATCGTAACCCACTTTTTTTCCCTGAAATAAAAAGTGGAGAGGTCAAATAAAACAAAAATTAATTTTGGAGCACATACTTGAATTTCAATCGATCGAATATGAGTAAATAAATTTTAGATCGAAAAGAAAATCGAAAGCGTGTAAAATTAATTAAATCAAAGGAAATGTACAATGAAAATTACCAGTGTCGAACTTTGTCAACAACTTGCATGACCCTTTTTATATCATCTTTCGCACGACTACGGGTCTCTGCTCGCACAGACCGCGACATCATTATATTCTTCGTGTATCCGTTTCGTATTTTTTCTTTTCCCCTTTGCCGGTTTTCTTGCGGGAACGTTCCGAGTTTTTCTTATTTAAAACAACACATTCGCCCCGATGCCGTTGTTTTTTTTTTTCTTATTTGGCTCCGTTATGGAGGTTAGGAAAACTTGACAGCGGGCAAGCGTTTTGAATGCGCAAATCGTCGATAAGCCGACACTGCGCACGATTCGCGCAGATCTCGAGACCGGAAGCTCGCTCGAATACCCGGACAGTAGCGTCATCAAGCGGTGGAATAAGAATTGTTCCATCGCCATTTTGATTTATCAATTTTACAATACATAATATATACCACGATGTACTGACAACATAGCGTGGAACACTGATAATATTTATTACTCAAAATAAACAAAATAGTGGACGAAATTCGCGTTGATTGAAAAAAAATCGAACGGGCTCGCGTCAGCGCTCGCTTCCGCTTTATTTCTCATGAGTTCGACGGAGAATAACGGAGCGCACGACGATTCCGTCATTTGTTTGGACACAAGCGATGTCGCTGCTTCCTCAGATAATGAAAACAACAAAAGGGTATCAGAAAATATAAGATTCGATGAAACACTGCCACCCGGAGTCGCCCCTGATGGATTCATTATTCTCGACGAGACTTGCGATACGGAAAAAACGAATTTGCCGGAAGATCGATGCAAAAATGACGAGGAAGCCAGCGACACGGCAGAGCCCATGTTTACAATTATTTTCAGAGACGAGCAAATATCGAGGTACGATAAGCACGATATTCAACACTATACTTATTCATTATTCTTTATTAAAAATGTTTTTTTATGACTCTTTCTTTCACAGTCGCTACAAAAGACGATTAAAAGATTTTCTACGTAAACTTGTTCCCCTTGGATCCAAGATTGAAGATTCGGAATCCAGTAGCCTTGTTTTAGAGGTCTGGAATAAGGAAAAACTTAACGAAACCTCTCACAATAATTTGACTAGCAAGAATGTACAGAATTCTAAAAAAAGCGAGGATGACATTGATATCAGTGCACTGTTTACGATCGAAAAGAAGCCTATGTTTCAAGATGAGCTTGATGTACCAACATATGGAAAGGTTTGATCATTATGCAGAGAATTTAAAGTAGTTTAATAATTACGGGTGTGTTTCACTTATCTTCCAAAACGTTTACAAAGACCCAAAACCAATGTAACAAGGATAGAACAAAAGCTTTGTGGGTGATAAGTGGAATTCACCTTGTCATATTAAAAAACAAGTTATCTCTCTTCAAGGAGAAGTAACAGATTTCATTGAAGAAAACTAGTATCCAAACTTTTGAAAATATTAACAATTATCATAAAATAAACATAGGTTTTTGCTATTAAAAATAAATATATAAATAACCATGAAACAAAGTCTGTTAAAATGTTGAACATGTGTTAATATGATGTCAAAGAAGATCAGTACAAATTTTGAAAAAATTATGTCTCAAAAATATTCAAGTAATGATTTTACATTTAGTTAACACGTACAGCCAAACTTTTGAATAGACTTTCACGCGACTCCTGCCTTAATGTACTTTAGAGAGCAGTGCAAAATTTCAAGAAGTTTCACTATTCATGTGCTCATATGGGAGAGTACAGAAAATAGTGATTTTTTACAATAAATATCTCGAGTTCAACGTAGTGAAATCTCTTTAAATTTAATATACAATTGCACATCATATTGAAGAAGGTTTTTGCAAATTTTCAACAAAATCCTAAGAAAACAATTTTTGATAGAACTAACTTAAAAATTGAAGAAAATTTTCTCGAAAATTTCTATATATTTATATCGTGCTCTATAATCGGTAGAAATTCATACAAGTAATGGACTCAATGAGTGAAACAAAGAAGGTGGAAGAAAAAGCCGAGAAAGCATCGTGTCGACCGAAAATAACTTGCTTCAACTGTATGGGCAATCACTCGATACGGGACTGTTCTGAGCCTCGAAATTACATGGAAATAGCGAAAAACAGGAACGATTTTGCGGCAAGAACCGGAGGACAAAAACCTGGTCGTTATCACGCTGAAAGCGACGAACAAAAGTTCAGTCGTTTTGTGCCAGGCCAATTGAGCCGCGATTTAAAGAGGGCACTCGGTGTCAACGACAATCAGCTACCTCCGTTCATATACAGGTAGAATAAGTCGAAGAAGGAAAAGTTGTGAGCAATTTCAATGCGGAATATCGCGCAAGTTTGTTAAAATTTGTCCCAATGCGATGTGAAAAATTAATTTGAAAGAAAAATGCATTAAAGTTCGTAACAAATCAGAGCTCGGTTCAAATAATTTTTGTTGAAATGAAAATTGAGTACATTTTTTTAACGTAATTCACATCGCTTTGAGGATTTTGTTGGATTCGAATCCTTTTTATACTTTTATTTGTTGCAATCGTCCCGCATAGAATGAGAATGCTTGGCTACCCTCCAGGGTGGTTGAAGGAAGCAAGACTTCAGCACTCTGGCATGAATCTGTACAATTCGGACGGTTTGCTCGTGCGCGATCCAAGGGACGAGCCAGGTGAAATAGTCGAGTTCGGCGACAGGGACTTGTACGACATCAGGAAAATTCAGGATTTCCCAGGTTTCAACGTGGAGCCTCCCGCGGGAACGAAAGAGGTAGTAGAAAAATTTTTACGGCTCGATCAACAATAAAAAATTTCAGAAAGTGTGTATAAATAATTTTATGCTGTACCAGGAGGACAAAAAATATTGGAAGTCATATCAATACACCGTAAACAGCAAGGAATCGTTACTCGCAATGATGAGTGGAAAAAAAGTCGATGGATACAGGAGGAAAAAGTTTAAACGTGACGATGAATTACTCGACGATTCTGCAAACACCCCGGCTGACATGGATGTGGAAGAAAGTATGGATGGTACGTCAAACACAACTTTTTATTTGTCTATTTTAAAAGAAACAGTCCATTTATATTGCGTGATATAAAATATGTAATAATAGTAAATTGCGTACCAAAGAGGCAAAATGGGCACGTGCTCCACTCGATGCTGTCCGTACAAAAGTTTCCTCGCAAAAGTTTTTTTAACTCCTAGGAGTAAAAAGTGATATGTACCTTTCGTCTCATAAACACGCTCGAAAAAGCGAGGAAAACATGGTTGCATTATATAAAATCAATTTTTTTTATTAATTTCTAAAGGGCTTTTTTTCTCTAATAACGTTATTTAATAGAAAATAATTTTATTTATTTCAGAGAACGTTGTGGAAAATGTCTCATCAAACGGCTTTTTTATACCCCCGCTGCCAAAAAATTCTCCAAGGCCTCCGTTACCGCCTGAGCCGGAAGAGGGTGAAATCGATTCGACTGCGGGAGAAAATTCAAACGTGAGTTCTGAACGATTATTTATCTAGTGAATTAAGAGATCAGAATTTAGAATTTGACGTAAAGCATCTATGGAATATTTCTGTCTTTAAACGACTGTTTGTTCGCCAAATTGAATAGGAAGCCATACAGTCACCAGGACACGTAGATTCTCCGTCTCTGGCTGATTTGGAAAGGCGAAAACATCAATTATTGGCTGAGCTCGATAATTCGGGCGCGTCTCCTCCCGTTACGCCTGTTTCCAGTAGATCGTGTAATAAAAAAATGGCTAACGAAAAGAAAGCAGGTTTGGAAGACGAAGATAATTGTCAAACAGTCGAGGCGATGTGTAGTTTGTCGACGCCGTCTCGTGGCGCGATAAAATCCGTAGATTTTGGCACGCCTATCCTCGAAAGTACATCGCCGTATAGCAAACTTCCGGCCGTCGAAAATTTTTCCAAGGACATCTGCGATGTAATTAACTTCGAAAATTTACCAGATTCGACCGGTAAGTACGAACAGATGTCAGGATTATTGCAAAAGGTACGCTCGACGCTTGCAACGAATCAGCAAGAATAACATAACTAAAAATATGCATAATAATAAAATAATGATAAAAAATAAATCGATTCTACGCGTCACTCGTATTTTTCAACGTAATAAAAATATCTTGCCAAGTTTTTTTGCGTTGAGAAAAGTTTAACGTAAAACCTCTATATCACGATCATCTATTCATCAGTTGTCGCATAATAATACCAAGTGAGATTTTTCAAATTTCAATCCGATCAATATGTATAAATTGCGTTGTTTTTCTACTGGACTTGTAATTAAAGAAACAAAGTCGAGTTTTTGGTCAAATTCAGTGTAATATATGTAATTCTTTGATAACAATGGAAAAACAAGTTGATGAACTGAACAGTTTTTTTTTTGACACACCAAATTGAACACTTGTGTATCTCAAAAGTCAGTACAAATTTGTTATTCCGTTAAAAATTCGGGTGAATTTGTTAATCGCATAATTTCAACATCATTCGGCAGCAATACAATTTTATACATACATGTGTGTGTATATAATTATAGGTGTGTTTTTACACAAATATAAAAATATATACATGGATATGTATGCATATATATCTCTATGTAAATATAACTTGAAATCGACGAATATTTTTCAAATAAACGAAAAATTATGAACTAAAAGCTGAAGACAAATGTATTTTCAATCGAATAAAAATTCAATGCTGTACCTTAGATATTTTCCTAATACAGATTCTCTTTTCGAATCTCGAAGTTAATATGAACACATTTTATTCGATAATATCGTCGATGAAAACCTCGTGATACCTTTTTAAAACCATACTATTTTGTAGGAATGTACAATAGTAGAATATTTTCAATATATTCTCACTAAAAAGATCTGAATTCTCAACAAGTGGCCCATAAATATTCACTCTTCTGTTTATCGTTTAAGCGCTGATTCTTACATTCTGATTCTGACATACAGACTATTATTTTATCTGTAAAAATACGATATAGTACATCATCACGACGATAAAAATGCGTTGCATCGATGCTTCCCAAATTTCGAATGAATACAATATTTCTACAAGTCGAACATGGACCGAATTTCGGTGAGCGACATATTTGTGATGGTTTGAGCGATATTCAGTCCGACCATTAAAAATATCTTTAGTCGACTATCAAAACATCTGCTTTTGCAGTAACAAGAGTTACTCCAAAATTAAATATTTTAATACTTTTTGTCTTGCCCCTATATATTAATCGTGCAGAAAAAAAAAAGAAATAGAACGTTACATATTGGTAAAATTGCAGCAAGCGCACCTTGAATTCTTAAAGTATACAATTATCATGTATTATTAAAGATTTTCATAAAATCGTCACACAATTAATTCGAGCTACTCGATAAATTTTGCACACTTTTAAATTTCCCCGATACCTAATAACTACTATATCCCCACGTTACCGCAAGTAAATTATTTTCATTATAGATCTGCTTGGATGGGTATTTCGACACAAGACACACAAGTTTCTCGTCTTTAATACTATTTTCTTGGAAAGTAACGCAGAGATCAGGTACCAACGACCCCGTTTCTCATTATACATTTCAATGTCTTGAATTCCTTACTCGTTATCCGATTTACCTTCGAAGCTCCTCTTCGATTCCATGTTTTTTTTTGTTGTTGTAGAGGAGCATTATTTTCAGCATGTTCCATCGATTTCAGTTAGCCGCGGGAGGCGGAGCCGGTGGATCTCCGTTCGAGTCCTGCGAATAAAAAAAAAGCAGTCGCACGTCAATTTTTCTGTTTAAAGACAGAAATGAAATAATTTCGTAATTAATGAAAAAAATAAAAAAACTGACTGGCGCATTGTCACGCGATTTCGCGGCATCTTGGCTCGAGTGGCGAATACTCCTTGGCATATAAGCAAATAGAAATAACAACACACCAACGATAACGGTTATCAGAAACATGTCGGTACTCGACTCGGTACTTTGTGGTCCTGGAACTGAAAATTCGTAAAAATGAGTAGGGGATAATATTCTTGTAACTCAAAAAGATAATTTTTTTATATTTTTACGTCTGTTTGTGGGATAGCATTCGTTTTCTGTACATGCTGCTTGTGCCTCGCGTATCTAAAATTATTCAAATATCGTGATTTTTATACAATCCTATTTAGTAACAAGTATTTTAATTTTTCAACATTTTTTTTTTTTCAATAACTTACTATCGAGAGAAGTTGACGCACAACCTGGTGGTTGTAGAATGTTTCGCATATGTTCATTCCGTCTTCAGCCATTTTGCTTCTTTTCGGACTTGGAAAATTTTCCTTTTATCTATAAAAAGAAACATGTCTGTCTATCAACGTGTCATACATTGTATTTGCATTCCGTATCGTTAGTACAAAAAATGATATGTATCTTTTTCAAAAAATGGTCATTTTAAAGAAAATAGTTTGCTCAATTTCAACATTTTATTTTATAGTTTTGATAAATACTAAAAAAAAATGATAAATTACTCACGAATGAGAATAAAATCAAGTCAGAGAGTCTGGCTGTGAACTATACAATTTTTCTACCACGCTCCAAAACTTTGAGATAACAAAAAAGTATGCTTAAATGAAAACACAAGTGAAAACTATTTCTGGCAAAGATAAGGCAGTTGGAAACACATCAGCAAACTCTCATTCGCTAGTTTGTTACAATGTATGTGTTGAGTACAAATACATGGAAAGAGACGTACATCAAAAAGTAATAACTGATTAAGAGAACAACTGTGAATACCAATAATTAAGCTGAAATAATCTTCTGAAGAGAAATTTCAGAAATAATGTTTTTTTAATGATTTTCGAATAGATTTTTGCATGCTAATGAAGAAATGAGCGATCGAGAAACTGCGAGCAGGAAAAAAAGAAGAGAATGTCAATGGAAGAGAATAATTTTTTTTGCACGTTGATAGATGAAATTTTTGTTGTACATACAGTATTTTAGGTCACTAGCAAGATTTCCTTCGGTGTTACTTACACAAACAAATGTCACTGACCTTCCAACGAAGCAATTGACGAGAGTTAATTGGAAAATTACTCTTTTATTAAGAATTTTGACGTTTATTGGGACCTTCGACGATTTGAAAACGTTTAATATCGATGAAACACAGTCGTGTAGCACCTACTTTTTGACGTTCCACTCTTGACAATATTATGGTGTACACGACTGTGTCATCATATATTAACTTGAACAAGATGCCAGTGAAAGCCAAGCAGCTGTAATAACAGACGATTGCGGAGAGCACTTTGTCACTCTCTCATTGGCTGGTCAGCCATCCAATCCGGGCAACGTGTTGTGATTCGGAGCATGCTGGGAAAAGCGGGATGAGTCTTGAATTTAAAAATTTACTCATTCCATTTTCACAGGAAATTATTTTTTTGAATTTATTTTATTATTGTTTAGCAATAATTCAATATATTTCAATGATTAAATGAAACGAACTATCGTTATTAATTTTAGTTTTCTTGAAAAATGTTTATTCCTTAATATTCTAAATTCAAGATCTCTGTTTTCGGAGCATGTTGGGAAAAGCTGGATGAGTCTTGAATTTAAAAATTTACTCATTCCATTTTCACAGGAAATTATTTTATTTGAATTTTTTTAATTATTGTTTATCAATAATTTTAATTATTGTTTATCAATAATTAAAAATATTTCAATGATTAAACGAAACAATCGATCGTTATTAATTTTAGTTTTCTAGAAAAATGTTTATTCCTTAATATTCTAAATTCAAGATCTTTATTTTTGGAGCATGTTGGCAAAAACTGGATGAGTCTTGAATTAAAAAATTTACTCATTCCATTTCCACAGGAAATTATTTTTTTTGAATTTATTTTATTATTGTTTATCAATAATTAAAAATATTTCAATGATTAAACGAAACAATCGATCGTTATTAATTTTAGTTTTCTAGAAAAATGTTTATTTCTTAATATTCTAAATTCAAGATCTCTGTTTTCGGAGCATGTTGGCAAAAACTGGATGAGTCTTGAATTAAAAAATTTACTCATTCCATTTTCACAGGAAATTATTTTATTTGAATTTATTTTATTATCGTTTAGCAATAATTACAAATATTTCAATGATTAAACGAAACAATCGATCGTTATTAATTTTAGTTTTCTAGAAAAATGTTTATTCCTTAATATTCTAAATTCAAGATCTCTGTTCAATGAATTTCTCGATAACAAAATTTGTAGATGGTGAAAGTGGTTGAAAAAATGAAATATCGAAGAAAAAGGATAAATTGTGTGCGAGAAAAAAGGCGATGGACGTGTGCGCATATCACTTCCGGTTCGGTTGCGCATTGGTCGAGTTCTTGAAAACCACGTGACCATGGCGGGTTATATAGGATCTGCACTTGGACGCAGTAGTGTCATTCGCTCCATCAGACTTCTCTTACAAGGACAAAATATTCTCCTGACCCTTTTTCTTTCTGGTAAACTTACGATACATAAGTCCATTTATTTTTTAAACAAATATCTTTTGTCGCTGCATCGTATATGATTTTGCACTGAACTAAAAACATTTGATCAAACGTATAACCGGAAGTTTAAAAAATGTCACTTTCAAATCGATTATTTTATACCTTCTTGTTTCGTTAATTTTTAAAAATTTATTCACAAAATACAGTAAATTATTAGAATACAGTTAAATTATTTTTATTTTTATCTCGATAGTGAACGAAAAAAATGTTGTAGTTCGGCTCTAATCTGGAGATTTAGTGCGGAGAGGAAGAAGAAGAAAACGATAATTATTTCAACAAGCGGGCATGGGTCTGAAATCAACGAGACATTGTAAAATTGTGAAATTTCGGAGATTTTTTCGAGTATCGCGAGTCCTGAGCGTGGAAGAAAAAGGGCTCGGTCGTTGCGAGCAGCATCAGTGTCCCAGTGTCTTTTCATGCTGTAACATCGACAGACAATTCTATCATTAGTCATCACGGTCGCTTATCCTGTAAGTAATTTTTTTAAATAGCCCAAAACAATAAATTTACATTTTCATTTACGCGTCTCTTTATTATCACTGTACGTCATTTTATTTATACCGAACGGAAAACAAATTCTTTCCGAAAGTTCAATCTTAATTGCCACGATACTGACAAATATTCAATGGAATATGCACCATTCAGAAGTTTCAAGTTTTTATACTGTCGATTGATGGCGTTAAAGAAAATATTTGAAACACTGCAGAATTTGGTAGAAAGATGAGGAACGCGACTTAAAACTTTCGAAAAAATCCGATAAGAAGTTTCCATCATCGACGACAAGTTTTTGAACTTTCGTTAAGTTTTTCTCGGCCCCTCCCATAATCTGAATTTCTTTAACACGTAAACATAAATATACGAAGTAAATAATATCGAAATCGAAGGTAAAACATTTCCAGACAAATCTTAAATCAGATTTGTTTATAATATAAAGTTACTTTTTCGATAACATAAAAATCGTTATAGATAAAGATTATAAAATTATTCGAAAGTATTTAAATGTCATCCGTACCGTTAAAATAACAAATTTATTCCTATAAGATATCGAAAAATGATTTTTCAACATATTTTATGACAGTAAATATATTTATTTGTACAAATATCGAAGAAAAAAATAAATGTAGGAAATGAAGGGTATACAGGTTTTCATTTAAATCGTTCGCTCGAAAAAAAGTGTGTGTGTGTGTGCGATTTTTTTTTCCGCGGTCAGATTGAAGCCGACCGGCGTACCAAATAATAATGAAGCTTCGATTTTCTAATAAGAGGAGTCGAATCGTGCGTGTGACAGAAAAGCTCTCGTCCAAAGTACTCGATGGCTTTGCTCTCTCGTGCCAGCGCGTTTCATTCGGGCTTCCTGTCGTTTCCTCGTCGGTCTCTCTCGCTCTCCCGGATCGCCCGTCACGATCGCACGTATCGTCATTTTCCATTTTCCCCTGGCTCGGTGGTCCCCCCTCCCTCCCTCTTTCATCCCCCGGCTGGACAGCGCCTTTGAAATAATGCCGTTTGATCGGTGCCCGTCATCCCTGGACAATGAGCTCGTTACCGGCAAGAAGACCGAGAACCCCGGGCAAGAAATCGGTGGAAAGGGAAATTCGAGAGTTGTGTTACGTGCTGAAGGGCTATCCATAACTTGTCGTCGTCGCACACGTTATTTCGCGCTTACATACACCAACGATCGACCATTTAACACCCGCCGACGCCACATCTCGTTCAAATTATCCTCGCGTTTCCGACCTCCTCGCAAAACACTTTTTCTCCCCCCTTTCTTTTTATTTTATTTTATTTTATTTTATTTTTCATTTTTATACATACTTTTATTTTTACTTTTCGTTACCTATAATATTGCGTTACATTTTTCATACTTCGTTATTTAAATTTTACTCGAATCTTTTGGTTTTTTTTTCTTCTCTGCTTCGTAAACGATTTGAAAGTGCAGTTTGCGTTATATTATATTTATTTTCGCACATTTACACTGGTGATCTTTTTTTTTGTTGTTGTTAAGAAAATTCGAGATGACGTCCAGGGTGGTGAAGACGTTGACTCCGGGAAATCTCGACGGTAACGTCGAACGCCGTGAAACATGGTCCGGGAAAGTTGACTTTCTTCTCTCGGTTATCGGATTCGCAGTCGACCTCGCGAATGTCTGGAGATTTCCGTATCTTTGCTACAAGAATGGAGGAGGTAAGTCAAATTTTATTTATTTATCGTTCGTCATTTCTCGAATTTTCATTTTATATTTCGGTCAGATTAATTCTACCACGGAGGAAAAGACGAAATAACGAAATAGAAACGTTTTAACGAGAATGCCAGATTAAAATTTAGCCAGGAGAAAATTACTTGAACGTCGTAGATATTTTTTCTTATTTTTTTTTTCTACAACTTGTACCAGCCACTGTGTATAGCATTCATTTCGTGATGAGAAATTGTCACGGTTAAACGGAAAAGCTTCTTAACTGCTAAATGAAATGATGCCACTGCACCAACTAAATTAAAAATTCTAATTGCGCGGTTTTGAAAGATGGAAAAATTAAAGTGTATTTCTTGAAATTGTTCCCAATTACGTTACCTTCAACCGCTCTCTCTACTTTTACGATATTAACTTTTCAATTTTTTTTTTCAATTCCTTCTTCACGCATTCATGTGTACAGGAAAAAACATAATTTAAAGTTGAGTAAAAGTGAGAGAAAATTCAACGTGCGCTGCTTTGGAAATAATGACATTTATGTTTGAATCATTCATTATTTCGTCTTGCAAAAATTTTCAGAAATTAACTATTATGAAGTTAATATCGTCGAGGACACGAAAAGATATTGCCACTTGAAATTTTGAGATTTTTCCTATTTTCGATTCACGAAAAATCAGGCTGGAGGTCCTCGAACATGTTAAATTTTTTCAGCTTATGTGAAACACAATTTGCAACACAATTTTCTATTATTCATATCAAATATATCTGGACAAATATACCTGAATAGTTCGGGGATCATTAACATTTAAAAAAAAGGGAGAAAATTCGTCGAGCGTAACGAGGAAAAAAAATTTTCAAATTTTCGTTAATGACTCTGTCATTAAGGTTTCCATGGTGATCAGTCGAGGTCGAGTGAAAAACCGATTAAGGTTTTAATTGTTCTGTTAAATGACGAAATTTGGAATCAGTTGGCCAGTGCAAAGTGTCGAGGAAAGACGTGTCGGGTCTTACAAGTTAGTTCGTTACCGAAAAACAATTAGTAACAATTTGACAAGTTCAATCGAGTGTCAGTTCCAGTGTAATTTTCAATCATATCAAAAGTGAATAGTTCAGTGTTTCTAATTTTTATTATCGTTTCGAAATACTTAAAAAAGTGTCGGTATGGATTAAACTGCTGTAAAATTGAAGCAAATAATCTCGATCCCACTATTTTATTGTACATAGTATAATTTCCATTATATTAAACATTATATGTAGTCTTTTTCAAGGGTATTAAATTCGAACGAATTGTTTCAAAAGCGGATTTCCATCGAATAATTGGACTTTTCATTATAAATTATTAGTCCTATATATTTTCAATCGCCCATGTACATTCGATGGTCCGTTTTTTAAATTGATTTAAAATAATTAAAAAATATTGAGTTTTGTATCGTGATAGTGAATAAAGTGCAATAAGGCCCACGAAATATATAAAGCAAGAAATTAGGCAGATTAGTTTCGTGTCTGTGAATCACCATCACCATCACCAATATAGCTGATTTCGCCAAGAGAAAGGTAAGACAACTCTAATTGAAATATTCATGGGTCTACGAGACCCAGTGTGCTCAAAAAAATTCGCGAAATTAAAAACAAAAATTGTTTTTTTCAATTTTAAGAGCTGATTCGAACGAAAATGTTTTTTTAGACAACGAAAATTCCATTCGTTCAGAGCGCAATCCAATAATTCATATTAAATAAGCCAAAAAATTGACTTTTGGATGAGTTTTTTTAATTTCAATTTTTCAATATGAATTCTTGGATTGCTCCCAGTATAAGGAGCAAAATATTGAATTGTGCTATCAAATATTCTATTTTAAAAAAGACACGAAGCTCATATCAATTCATAGGAATAGAGCGTATTATGCGAAATATTAGATGAAATATTCACCTAGAAGAATCACAAAGTATCAATTCAAACATGTCAAAAAGGGAAAAGCGGCCACGTTGCTGCTCGTTTAAATGAAATTTTGCACTGATCTTTGCATAAAATTAAAGAAGCTTCACCCATTTTTATGTTTTTATCAGCTGCAATTGAATGACCTTAAATTTCAAATATATTTTTCTTCACTTGATTTGCAGCAAATTTTTAAAATAAATTTTAACTCTCAAAAGATTTGATATGGGAGAAAAACATTGTCAAACTTTTGATTTTTCGCTCTAAACGGACTCAACACCCTTAATACTCCTTTCTTCAAGGAAGGGAGTCCTTTTTATACGGCGCAGCAGCAATCTAACTACTTTAAATTAAGATTTTTATCTGGTAACTCTCATAAGAGCGCGACCACCTTAATTCTACAGCCTCAAAATTGCACCTGCGTTTATATATGGTGTCTTATTGAGGATCCTCCCGGCATGCACGGGGTATCGATAAATGTACTCGGGATGCGTAAACGTATACGGGCATACGCGAACGACGAGTTTCGAAACAGATAGAGCGATAGAGAACGAATTTATGGGACGGACTCTTCTCTCCCCCGCATCCCAGTATGAAGCTTTAATTGTGTTAGCAGCCGCTTTTGAGAAGCTCCTGTATCACTGACAGAGCGTACCTTAATCATATTCCTGGAGAACTTGATAGAGCAACTAATGGCATCCTCTTCCTCCTCCCTTTCTCGCGCTCTCTATCTCTCTTCTCTCTCTTCTCCACCTCTCTCTTTCCCTTCTTTTTTCCCTTGCTTCATCGCCCCTCGTCCCATCGAAATTCTCGTTGCTCCTTCCAATTTTATCCCATCCTCAGAGTTCATCAGTCATCTTATCCTTCTATATATACTTTTTTTTTCTTCTTTCGTTCGATAAAATTTTACGATTTTTTCAATTTAAAAAAATCGGAGATACATTTATCTCTTGAAATAAGTTTTAATTATTTTCTTTTTTCGCAAATTATTTCAGTTTTTTCTATAAAATAAATTTTGATCGTTTTAATCTCTTTTTGAACTTAAATCCATTTAATAGTAATTCGCGAAATGTCAGATACGGAGCGTCCGTTTTCGTAATATACGGAATTCCGGTGCGCGCTTACCTTTTGATCGGACATTTGACGCGGGAATTAAAGCGGATGTTACTCTCGCCTCGGGACAAACGCGGTGACACCGTCGTCGAGAATAAAAGAATCGAGGAAATTTCGCTCGAGGCCTCGTATGTCCAATCTTCTGCGTAGATTTGCACAATTATACGTCAGCCCACGTCTAATCGTCTCAATTAAAAATGGAAATAGAGAATTTCAACAACGATTTACAAAACGAAATCATTCAAAATATCCGATGTCACATTTCTTACATTTTTTTTAAAGTAATATTTTTGTTATTTAAACAAAGTGACAATATTTCTCAGACATTATTGGCTTTTTCTTTCGATCGAAGAAATACATGAACGGTGATAAAAAAGATGAAAAATTCCGAAGAAATCAAAATGGAAGATGCGAGGGAGAAGTAGAAATTAATCAAAAGAGAAAGAGGGGAAGGGGGGGAGTCGAACATAAGAATCCTCCCTGATGCGATTACTCGTCGCTAAGTCCCTCGTCGTGGAGCGACGATACATTTTTCTCATGCGAAAATATCGTACCTCGTGCTTCACGGAGAAATCAGAAATCGGCCGAAAATGGAAGAAAAAGCTAGCGAATAAAAGTGTTGAGCAAAGGAGAAGGGAGTAAGGAAAAATCCTTCCCTGAGAGCTCGACGAGAAGTTAAACCTGTTGATCCCCCAAAATCCGTATCATCCCTCGAATCGTTTCACTTTCGCGAATCTCCAAAGCCGAATCTTTTTCTTTGACATACAAAAAAACGATTTTTTTTTCCACATACGGAGCTTACATATAATTTTTTAAGGTATTCGAAATATTTTGAAAACGTATAAGAAATATATGTTTTCCTTTTTATATATTAATTGGTGATAAATTATTTAAAATGTTTCCTCTAACTTTTATTATTTTCTATTTATTTCGACATCGTGGAATTTTTAGTGACATTTGAAATCAAAACACGATTAATTATATTGTAGAAAAAAAAATACATTTTTGGCCAACGAGTATCATTACAATTTTATTTAAAAAATAGTATGTTTCAAAAAATTAAGTGTTAGACAGGTAATAATACATATTTGACTCGAAAATAATAAGTACAACTGTTGCGTTATAGTCGTAAATTTATTGTGCAATTTATTTTATAGAGTCAAAATAAGCGAACATATAACGACGAGATTCTGTAGAATCTTATAACTTGCCTAATTGCTTAAGCACCTAATTTCTACCACGCATGCCTCATTTCTCACTTGTTTGCCCCGAGATTTCGTCGGGACTAATGCGAATACCAGCAAGACGAGATTACTCAATTTTCGAGTGAACCTAATTGACCGAATGATCCGATACTTTGGCGTTTCTCGTTTGTAACTTCGTTACCCTTCTCGTTGAACATTCGCAACGAGAGTCGACGGGGAAAACTTTTTTGTTTCGTGAAAAAAATGAAAAAAAAATTAAAAACAAAATGAAATAGAAATATATTGTTTCTCGATAAATAAATTATTTCGCAAGAATGATTTTTTGCCGTCGCTCTCCACGCGAATTTCAACCGGATCGTTATCCTTCCGGTTATTCGTTAGGCACATAACGCGGAATCGAGAGCGTGTTCCGTGTTAAAATAGGGGCAAATATGAAAGAAAAAAACGAGGGATGGAAAATTAACAATATCTATATCGTGGAGAAACGCACTTTCAAAAGTTCCCAATCGAATTATCTCCTTAAAAGCATTTACAGTGTCCTCTAAACGTTGGACAATGGAGTTAGCCCACGGTCACCGCGCTTCCAACATGCACGGCTTTTCAATTTCATTCTCGCGCTCTTTCCTTCTCAGCATTCGCCATAAATCGCAGCCACGTCGTTTTCCCTTAGAAAATACTTTTCGTTCCTCCGAAATAAATAAAAAATAGTGTGCTATATTAAAAAAGACATGAAGCCTATAATCGATTCATCGGAATAGAGCGCATTGTGCGAAGCGCATTAAATTTTGGCTAATTTATACTCATTAAAAAAAATTCAACTTTTAAAATTCTCTTTTGGTCAAGGGAAAGAAAATATATCGCTGATTGAAATTTTCATGGGTCCCCGAGACCCAGTGTGACTCACCAAATTTTTTGAAATTTTTTTTTTCGATTTTAAGAGCCTATTCGATCGGAAATTTCCTGTAGATAACGAAAATAATCATTATTTGTGGCGCAATCCAATAATTCATATTGAAAAATTAAAAAAACTGATCGAAAAGTCAGTTTTTTCAATTTTTCAATATGAATTCTTGAATTTCGTCTCGAATAAGTAGTATTTTCGTTATCTACAGGAAATTTCCGATCGAATAGGCTCTTAAAATCGAAAAAAAAAATTCAAAAATTTTTGCCAATTTTTGAAGGTATATATACCCCTTTCTATTTTTTCAAAAATCTTCAAGGGCTAATAACTTTTTAAAAAATTGATGAATTTACGTGATTCTTGCGCCATTCGCTTCATTTTGCAAAAATCTTGAAAAATCACCCCTAATAAAGTTGATTTGGTCAAGAGAAAGGAAAGATATCGCGAATTGAAATTTTCATGGGTCCCTGAGACCCAGTGTGACTGACCAAATTTTTTGAAATTTTTTTTTCGATTTTACGACCCTATTCGATCGGAAATTTCCTGTAGATAACGAAAATGATCATTATTCGTGGCGAAATCGAACAATTCATATTGAAAAATTAAAAAAACTGATCGAAAAGTCAGTTTTTTTTCAATTTTTCAATATGAATTCTTGGATCCCGTCTCGAAAAATGAACAAAAATTTTTTACTCCAGAATGTTTCGTTCCTTCCGACGATCATTGGTCGTTTTAACTTTTAACCTGATCGCCTTTCTTTTCCAACTGTACAATTACCACCTTTTGTCCCAACAATGAAACCTTTTCTGCCTTCTTTTATTTCCCTCTCTATCTTTCTCTTGCCAACTTCTTGAGGTTTTAGTTGTGAAAAGAAAGCTCTTTTTCCACTCACAAATATACGTGAGCTTTTCGCCACGGTTAAGGAAGATTGTGCTCGATTATCCCAGCCGAGCACGGGAATTCGAGCTAACAGTCGTTGGTCTGCCCTCCCACTTTAATGATCTCTCGCTTCTCTCTATATATATTTATATTTACACAGCCCAAAACGATTTGCGATTTTTCGAAGAATTTCTCCACTCTCCCTTATTCCCAATATTCATTGATTTTTTTAAATAAATTTTTATACATAGTAAACATTAGTCGACATTAATTATTATTGGAAAAAAAAGAATATTTTATCAAAAGTGTGTTCGAAAATATCGCTAACTATTTTTTTCAGGTGCGTTTCTCGTTCCTTACTGCGTGATGCTCGTGGTCGGAGGAATTCCCTTGTTCTACATGGAGCTTGCGCTCGGGCAATTCAACCGAAAAGGAGCAATTACGTGCTGGGGCCGTTTAGTGCCACTTTTAAAAGGCAAAGACGCTGCTTACTACTTTTTCCTATTTTTTATCCTCATCTTTTATTGCACGTGAAAATTCACACTTTTTGAAGTCGCATTTTCCGATCATCGCCATTAAGGTAGTTGTCTTTATGATGATAAATCAAAAAATTTCTCCTTCATTTTTCTCAAGTTTAAAGTGATTTTCGTCAAAGAAAGTTTATGCAAATTTTTAACAAAATCTATATCGATTTTTACTCTACGTGACAACCACATTAAACATTTTTCTTCGAAATAGACTTATTTTCCAACATTTTAAACTTTTTTCTCGTTTCGGACCCCTTCCCTTCTCGCGCGTTATTCTTTTTTCACTTTTCACGCTTCCCTTTCTCTTCTTATGTTCGCTAGATATTTTATTCCCGGTCATTGGTATTCCGTTCGTGCAGAAATGGACCTCACTTAAACTTCTTTTTCACTCGAGCACTTTTGCACCATTGTCAATTCCATTCTACCGTAAAAACACTTTAAGAGGAGAGAGGATTGTGGAATCAAATAAGTCCTTTCCACTTCTTTTATGGATAGCGAAGGGAGAAAGAACAACTTTTGTGGAAGCAATATTTTTTCTTCAATATTTAATCCTTTTAATCTTTTTTTCCTCTAAAATATAAAAGAAATAAAGTAGGGGACAATTTTTTGGGACTTATTCGTCTTCAAAATTGAAAATGATGACAATTTTTTGAAAATTTTGCATTGTATTAAGCATTCACTAACAGGTTGTGCAAAAAGTTTCATGACCTCCTCAATACGATATTAATAATTTAAAAATTGTTATTTTTTGTATCTCCCCATAAGAGCACGTGTTTGAAGTTTCAATTTTGTATAATAAATATTTCAGTAACGAGCTTCCTAATTTAAGTGAAATTTTGCACTGATCTTTTTAAAAAAACCGTCATCTAATTTATCAAAAAAATGTCATAATTTTTTTCGTGCAATCACATAGAGAGTAAATCTGTCATTGCATGACATTAAATTTCAAATATGTTTTTATTCAGTTAATTTGCACCAACTTTTTAAAATAAATTTTTACTCTCAAACTCTCTTTGCATAGAAGAAAAACGCTGTCAAACTTTTGATTCCTTGCTCTACAGACTCAACACCCTTAAAATAACATTTTCCTGTTAGAGAAAAAAATATATAATTCGTCTAAAACTCCTACCTACATTTTTAGAATCTTTCCGATGTTTTTTTTCCTACGAATTTCTTCTAGTCTCTTCTGCAGTACATCAAATGAAAAAAAAAAAATAATTTTAAAGGTATCGGATACGCAGTGGTGCTGATTGCTTTTTACGTCGATTTCTACTACAACGTGATAATAGCCTGGGCTCTTCGTTACTTCTTCGCCTCGTTCACGAGCATGCTGCCGTGGACGACTTGCGGAAATTCATGGAACACGCCACTTTGTCGTGAATTCGACGTAAATATATCGTACGTGGACGCGAGCGGTTGGGAAATCGACGAAATTCCTTCTTACTCGAATCGTAATCGCAGCCAGAGCTTGCTCGAGGCCATCGGTGTTTTTGCCGATGATGAAAATAAAACGAGATACAGCAGCGCGGCGCAAGAATACTTTACGTGAGAATTTTCACTTTTTTACGAACAAACTTTAAACAATGCACTTATTTTATCAAAAGTTTACTCTTACTTTGTTCCAATTCGATAATTTTTAAACAGTGTCGCAATTTTTTTAAAGAGACATCTTCGAAAGTCTGAAAATGTATACTGTGACCATTTCGAACATTCAAAATAATTATTAAATTACAATATATCAGACATAAAGACTCTAATTCTAAAAAATCAAAATTAATCGTAGTGAAAAAATGACAACTATATTGTCACATTTTTTTTGTATTATAATTATAATTATCTTTTATTATTTGAAATTAACTCTCGTACAGGCGTGGGTGTAGGGTCTTTTTGGGCTCCAGAAAATTTGAATTTGCGTTTAACCATGGATATTTTCGTGTCCCATTTTTATAAATACATCTTTTAAGATGTTTTTCTTTATAATAAAATTTTTTTTTTTCAAAACTTATTTAAAAACATGTTAAACAACAATTATCCGCAAAAAAAGTGAAATTTGTATTCTATTTTTTCGAACAGTTTAAACATTGGTGTTTAAATAAATCTCAATTATAAATTATAAATTATAAATCTCAATTTACTGAGAAATAATACAAAATATGCTTTTATTTTTTTAATATTCGTTGGTTATTTTTTTTGTTTTGTCAAATGCAAAAGCCGAGCGATCCTGGAGCTTCATCGGAGTTCCGGACTTCATGATCTCGGAGCCATAAAATGGGATATCGCTCTTTGTCTCCTGGTCGTTTATCTAATATGCTACTTCTCACTGTGGAAAGGAATATCAACCTCGGGCAAAGTCGTCTGGTTCACGGCCCTTTTCCCTTACGCCGTATTGCTTATTCTGCTCGTCCGAGGCGTCACTCTGCCCGGCAGTGCTCAGGGTATCAAATACTATCTGAGTCCCAATTTTTCAGCAATTTCAAAAGCAGAGGTAATTATTTGATATTGAGACGAAATAATCATTAATTCTGGCACGATTGGATTACGATATAGAAAAATTGATGCGATCGTTTTGAAATGGTTGGTAAACAAGAAACGCGAATGATAGAAAAAAAATGGAGAAGGGGGAAGAGAATCTCGAGCATAATTCAAGGGATTATCTTTGACACTTGGCGAAGCTACGTCCCCTCGAATATCAGCGAGCAGAGAGCGTGAAAATGGAGGGGAAAGAGTGAAACGAGGGATTCAGGAAGGAAAATGATAAATGGCGGAAAAGCTTGCTCGGGAATACGTTGACGACTGACTGAAAATGGAAAATCTGTGTAGTTGTGACATAAAAAAAAAACTGCTGGCCGTCAGGGATCTGACGTTCTCCGCACAATTTTATTTTATTTTTTGTTTTTCTTTCTCTTCTCCTAATCGTTCCATTTATTTTGAAATTTATTTTTTCCGCTTGATGCATTTGTTGTTTTTTTTTTCATTTCCAGGTCTGGGTGGACGCTGCGACGCAAGTTTTTTTTTCACTCGGGCCAGGCTTCGGCGTTTTGCTTGCTTACGCCAGTTACAACAAATATCACAATAATGTTTACAAGCAAGTGGCCATGAATATATTAAAACATTTATTTTTTTAAATTCATTATTTGTTCGCCTGGTTTTAAGGATGTATGGGACAGATAATCTCAGAAAAAAGTAAATTGTTGCGACATTAAATTCGTAAAATTCAGACTCTGGCTTTTGTTAAAAAGTTGCCAATCTTTTGAGTCTTAGTTTGACTATTACTTAGCAACTTGAGCATATTTTCATAATAATTTAAACATTTTTTATTGTTTAAAACAATAAAAATTTTAAAAATGTTAGTAAAACGTTTTTAATTTTTATCTATGATGTAAAATGAACACTACTACAACTATATTTTTAAAAAATTCACGAGAATCTCATATTTTTTAATTTGTATTTAGTGCAAATTTACAAATTCTTCATAAGAAGCAATGTTAAATCTCAATAATTTTCGAGTTTGATAACTCTCAAACCATTCAGTAAAACGATTTCAAATTCCGCACAACATTTTTAATATTCTAAAAGTAGGAGTCGCGTAGAATCGTTTGAGACAGAAATTCTTGAAAATTTGTACAAATCTTCTTTGACGTCGCCTTTAAATGTATGCCAAATTTTATGAAGCTTCATCATCTAGCAATCGAGATATTAATAGTTGAAAATTGTCAAAAGTGTCTATTTTAAAAAATAAATATCTCGATAACCACATGGTAAAGCCTCTTTAAATTTTGCATACGTATTAGTATATGATGTCAAAGAAGATCAGCAGAAACTTTAAAAAAATTCAAGTGATGATTTCGATTTAGTTAACACGCGCAGTCAAACTTTTGAATAAACTGTGTCACGCTCCTTCAACATTAAGTACACAATTCAAAAAAATTTATCAAATTCTCATATTTTAAAAAATATCGCTCATACATCCTTAAAGAAACATTTCTTAATGTGATATGACATGTGTTTGAAAATATGCATTTTTTCAGAGATGCCTTGTTAACGAGCATGATAAACAGCGCGACTTCGTTCATCGCTGGATTCGTTATATTTTCGGTGCTCGGATACATGGCGCACGCAAGCGGTCGCTCCATCGAGGACGTCGCGACCGAAGGACCCGGCCTCGTATTCGTCGTTTATCCTGCAGCAATCGCTACGATGCCCGGATCCATTTTCTGGGCTCTCATCTTTTTCATGATGCTCCTGACCTTGGGTCTCGACAGCTCGGTTCGTATTTTCATAAATAACAGTCGTACGATAATTATTGAACGATTATAATCGTCAAGGATATGAATTGAAGATGTTTTTAAAAAGATAAGTAGGGAGTACTTTTTTTACACACACTTATTATATTGCTTCGAAATGTGTGGAAAATTTTCGTGTCGAATTTAAAAGTTGTTTACTAAACAAATGAATTGTTATCAGACTTTGGATATTCAAAAATCCAACATTTTGCTTTTTATGGAAAATTTTCTAAATTTATCTTTGCAATTAAAAGTCTCCATTTGCAATTTCCTATATTAAAAATAAAATATCAATTCAAGATATGTTAAGTTCGATAGCAAAAACCGTTTTTTTAAAGATAAATTTGTAAAAAATTGTACGTTTTGTGGAAAAAGAAAACAAATCGAAATAAAAATTGAGTTGAGTAATTCTACTGTTTAGTTTCTAAGATATTTGAAGCTAAAGCTTAGCGATTTTCTACATCGAAACACGTCACTAAACAATTATCTATAAAAATAACTTGAAAACTATATTTAAGAAAATTACGAAAAAATTAAAAATGTTAGAGTACTACTTGCAGAAGTTATATAAAAAAAAGTCAGCATGATATACCGTCCAGTTTTTCAGGAAAAAAATCATTTTAGTGGAAATTTTCCATTTTTCCATTTTGGAAAAAATTTGAAACTCTCGAAATTGAGTACAAGTGTGGAAAATTCAATAAAAATAGCATAATTATTTTTCTTCTCTGTGATTACTGATAATATTTTCAAAAATTCGTTATGTTCCACCGTTTTATAAACACTACTTTTTCGTGAAGGAGAGCGGACCCTTTTGTAAACAGCACTTAGCTATCGAAGTACCTTAAAAAAAAAGCAGCCGCGTTATTGCTCGTATCTTAATTTAAAAAAAGTAATAAATAAATAAATTTGACAGTTTGGTGGTTCCGAGGCGATAATAACAGCGCTGAGTGACGAATTTCCGCTGATCGGAAATCATCGAGAAATATTTGTGGCTTGTCTCTTCACGTTGTACTTTGTCGTTGGGTTGGCCTCCTGCTCGCAAGTAAATTGAAGAGTCGACAGCTGTCTATATCTCTGAATGCTGATCATGTAAAATAATGAATTCTTTTTGTTCAGGGTGGCTTTTATTTCTTTCATCTTCTGGACCGCTACGCCGCTGGGTACTCGATGCTCTTCGCAGTTCTCGCCGAAACGATCGCCGTCAGTTGGATCTACGGAGCGAACCGATTTTGTGCCGATATCAAGGACATGATTGGCTTCTCGCCGGGACTGTATTGGCGCGTTTGTTGGAAATTTGTCGCTCCATTGTTCATAATGGTAAATTCCAAATTTTCAAGCTCAACAAAAATCATTGTTTAGTTATATTGATGAAGACATTTTTATGACGCAGTTCATCATCGTTTACGGTCTGATGGGATATCAGCCTTTGACTTACGAAGACTACGTCTATCCATTTTGGGCGAACGTACTGGGCTGGATGATAGCTTCGTCGTCGATTGCCATGATTCCAGGCGTTGCTCTTTACAAGATCATCGTCACGCCTGGCAACTTTTTACAAGTAAGATTTACACGATAAATACATGTATTCGTCAAGAAAAAGGAAATATATTGCTAATTGAAATTTTCATGGGTCCACGAGACCCAGTGTGACTGACTAAATTTTTTTAAATTATTTTTTTTTCGATTTTAAGAGCCTATTCGATCGGAAATTTCCTGTAGATAACGAAAATGTTAATTATTTGGGGCGAAATTGAAGAATTCATATAGAATGAGCCCAAAAACTGATTTTTAGATCAGTTTTTTTAATTTTTCAATATGAATCCTTGAATTGCGCCTAGAATAAGTAGCATTTTCGTTATCTACGGGAAATTTCCGATCGAATAAGGTCTTAAAATCGATAAAAAAAAATTCGAAAAATTTTGCGAATTTTTTAAGG